>JBBYHK010354922.1:0-24627 GCA_038382065.1 Adansonia grandidieri | reverse complement strand
TTTCATATCATGCACTCACATTACCATCATACATCATCATTTTTACAATATCACTTCAAGCCAGGTTTACTGAACCTCAAAGGAATTCCTAGTAAAAACTCTAAGCTTCGCAAACCCAAATTTCATTAAGGTAAGGTTATTTTTTTCTCATCACCTTATGTCAAAACCTTTTTCATCAAGAAACTACTGTCAAAGTGCCAATGTCAAGAAATTGTTGTCCAAAAACTATCGTCAAAAACTTTTGTCGAGAATATTCATCAAAAGCTTTGTTAAAAACTTTGTCAAGAACTAGTGCCAAAACCCTTTCAATAAGAAATTTTGTAATGAACTTCTGTTAAGAAAAACTTTTATTAGAAGTTTTATCAAAAGCTTCATTGCCACCTCTTCAAAGCCTACAAGTCAGTGGCATTTTTTCAAAGCTCACAAGTCAGTGGCACCCTTTTCAAAGCCCACAAGTCAGTGGCACCTTTTCAAAGGCCATAAGTCAGTGAAACCTTTTTCAAAGCCCGTAAGTCAGTGGCATATTTTCAAAGCCCACAAGTTAGTGGCACCATTTCAAAGCCCACAAGTTAGTGGCACCTTTTTACATCCCATAAGTCAGTGGCACCTTTCCAAAAGCCCACAAGTTAGTGGCACCCTTTTCAAAGCCCACACAAGCTGACGGCACCTGAGTCAAAGCCTACATGAGCTGGTGGTACCTAAGTTTAAGTTAAAGCCTGTACGAGCTGGTAACACCCAAGTCAAACCTTGTACGAGCTGATGGCACCAATTCAAAGCCCATAAAATAGTGGCACCCTTTTTTAAGCCCGTATAAGCTGGCATCACCCAAGTTAAAGCCCACATGAGTTGATGGCACCAAAGTTTAAGTCAAAGCCTACACAAACTGGTAGTACCTAAGTCAAAGCCTGCACATGCTGGCGGTACTCGAGTTAAAGCCCATAAGTCAGTAGCACCTTTTTCAAAGCTCGCATAAGCTGGTAGCACCCAAGTCTAAGTTAAAGCTCACACAAGCTGGCAGCACCCGAGTCAAAGCCCACACTAGCTAGTGGCATCCAAGTCTAAGTCAAATTCTACACGAGTTGCTGACTTCCAAGTCAAAGCTCATACAAGCTGACGGCACCTGAGTCAAAGCCTACACAAGCTGGCGACACCCGAGTCAAAGCCCATAAGTCAGTGGCACCTTTTTCAAAGCCCACATAAGCTGGCGACACTTAAGTTAAAGCCCATATGAATTGGTGGCACCCAAGTCTAAGTCAAAGCCTACACAAGCTGATGGCACCTAAGTCAAAGCTCACATAGGTTGGCGGCACCCGAGTCAAAGCCCACACAAGCTGATGGCACCAAGTCTAAGCCATAGCTCGCATAAGTTGGTGGCACCCGAGTCAAAGCCCACACAAGCTAATGGCACCAATTCTAAGTTAAAGCCCGCACAAGCTGGCGACATTCGAATCAAAGGCCACACAAGTTGGTGGCACCCAATTTTAAGTAAAGTTCCACACAAGTTAATGGCACCCATATAAAAAATCCATGATACTCTACACCTGTCTAAGAGGGTCAAACCTTAGAAAACCTAACACTCTAGTGTTCTAAGGAGCGTCATTCCACCCCAAACAAAATAGAGTCTATTCATCTTTGCCTTATTTCTGATTCTCAACAACTGTCAAAGAGGGGCAACTCTAGACACCTTATTTTTTTCAGGCTAATTTTTTACCAATTTGGAGTACAGACATAAGAGAGGGCAAAAAAGTATTTTAAAGAGGTCAAGAATGCCTATGAATCATATCAAAGGTAAATGCAAAGATGTGGCATCAAAGGACGTAGTTCAAGGTGTTTAAGGACAAAAAATATGAGAAAATTCATAATTTTGCTTGAATGCATCGATACATGGTTCTTATTTATCAATACAATGCTTCAACATGCCAAAATTTTGAAATATCCCCCATTTGTATCGATACAACATGTAAAATGTATTGATACATAAGCTTATGTATCGATACAAGAGCTCATGTATCGATACCAAAGCATGCCAAGACTAAAACGTGCATTCTGTAAAAAAATTTATCGATACACATCAAAATGTAAAGAAATGTATAGATACACATTAACATGTATCGATACAATGGTTTGTAGTATTGATATAATGGTTCGTAGTAATGATACAATGACCATTGTATCAAAACAATGTTCATTGTATCGATACACTCAAGGTTTTTCGACCAAATGTGTTGATACATTATGCAATGTATCGATACATACAGGCCATTTTCCACAGTTCGGGCATTTTTGACTTGCCATCATTGATCAAAAACTCAATTTTAATTCATTTCTTAGCATCAAAAAGATCAAAACCCATATCAAATTATGAAATTGGACTTTTGATTTTAATCAAAACATTTTTTTTAAGTCTAAATTAGATAAAAAAGGCTAATGTCACAAGATCACCCTACTTCTCCTTAGTTTGTTGACCAAGATTACCATCAGCCACCCTATTTGCTGGAAAATAATTTTAGCATTTAAACCAGCCACCCTATGTCCATCATATTGGTAGCAAGTTGCTCCCTACAACCACTTTATAGCCACCAAGCTAGCATCACTTTGTCCCTCTTGAGAAATGACCAAAAACACCTCTAATTTAGCTCCAAAATGCTAGTATAAATAGACCACTTATATCTCAACTAAAGGAGGGTAGATTCTAGCACATTTTTAGCTTTGAAAACACATTCTTACACCAAGAAAACCAAATCCTGTAGCTCTTCACTCAGTACCCAAAAATAACCCTAAAACACTTACTTTCAACCTCTACATGTTTTAAAAATCACCCTCATCTATACCAGAATCAAAACCTCATTGTTTCTTTTTTTTTCTTGCTTATTAACAACAAGGAAAAGAGGGAAATTCAAGCCATCTTTGCTGCTCCAACTATTTGGCCATAAATTAAAGTTTATTGGTAAAACTTCTTACTCTATCACTTGCATTTTTTATTTCTCAACATCTTCATCATTTTAGTGAGCTCTCCATGTTTCCATCACCTTCTTAGGATTTTCATGCATTATTATGGCCTTTGGTTATGTTAGTGTAGGATTTGGATGCCTTAATGCACCTTTGATATGCAAAATGCCTCATTTCATCCTCATTATTTTGATAGCTCTTGCTCATGCATTTCATGCCATATCCATGCATCTTGTTATCCTTAATCCAGGTAGGAATCATAAGCCTAACATTTCAGGCACATTTGCACATTAGTTTGCATGAATCTTTATCATTTTCAACATCCATAACATTTTATTGTCAAAATGCATAACACATTCTTTGTCTAGATCATTGGTAAAGTTAGCATCCCTATTCATGTTATGTGCCATCCCCTTGTATGTTTGTTGTCCTCCCCTTGTCAAAATGCATGTTTGATGGCTATAAAAAAAATGATTTTCAAAACTTTCCCAAGCCAAGCATGTTAACCTTAACCTATGAGGATTAGCATGGACTTAGCATTTTCCTTAAAGTTAGCAAAATAGCTTGGGGAAATTAAGTTTTCCAGGTCTGGATTCTTGGTTAAACGAGCTCAAATCTTCTGATTTTGCAATGAAAATGGCCTTACAATTATTCCCTAAATGTTTATGCCTTGTTTTTTAGTCTAAATCATAAGTGGTAAGACCAACAGGCTATTTCATCATCCCAAACTACTCTGGGGTCATGCAAATGAGTTCATGATGCTCATGCCACTCTTTCCCTTCAAACATGGATGTTTGAACGTTAAAGACTTGAGTTTGGACTTGTAGACATAAGGAAAATGAGAGATATCCCCTGCTTTGCTTTATCCCCTATTGGCAGCATAACTATTGCAAATTGAAAAATCACTTTAAAATCTTAAACGACTTTTCATGACTTTTTTGGTATTTTTGTCTCAAAGTGTGTCAAATTATCTTTAAAATGATGTCTTATTCACCTCCAGATCGTTCCGGATGAGAGAGTTATGATTTTTCAAATCTAAACTAACCAAAACCTCTTGAATCTGAGCATGTATTATGGTTGGGCCATTCAGGCTCACTAGAAGATTTTTCCAAATTCTTCAAACATTGTTCCTAAAAGATTCATTAAATTCCCTTTTTGGAAAGGTATGGCTTGTAATTTTTTGATACCAAATGAGTCTCAGGTGATTTTTCAAATTTTGACACACCTTGTCTCTCATATGCTCTACCAGCAGCATAATCAATCCAAACTTAAAAATTTATTTCCATAAAAAGTGACTTTTCAAGATATTAGGAACATTTTTAGATTGATCCTCATAGAGTTACCTTTCTAATGGTGTCATGTCCACCCTCTAAAGCCTTCAAACCAATTTAGACTAAATTCTGAAAGTGTGATAATGCTACGCCAGTTATGGTCAAAATTGAGAGTTTTCTCGAGCTTTGTCTCTAGACATTCGAATGTCACTGTATCACCTTGATTAGCCTCGAGAACATGCTTTGACCTCCCATAGGCTTGTATCAAGGCACAAACATTTTTACATCTTTACCATCCTCATTCATAATAATTTCTTTTGCCAAAAGTTGTCGAAACGCTTACACATTTCCTAAATCACAAAGTTTTGACAACTTATGTTTTCCAACTCGACTTCTTTAAAGAGTGTCAGACGTGTCACTTTTGGGAATTCTCCAACCCCAACCTTCCAAGGGTATACTCCAACCTTACTTTCCAAATTGTTAAGATTGAAAAATCTTTCTTTGTCAAAGTGATTTGTCATCCACGAGGATACTCCAACCCCAACCTTCTGAGGGGATACTCCAACCCTGCTTTTCAAAATTGTCGAGATTGAAAAATCTTCCTTTGTCAAAATGATTTGTCATCCACAGGGATACTCCAACCTGGACCTTCCAAAGAGATACTCTAACCCTGCTTTTTTAAATTGTCGAGATTGAAAAATCTTCCTTTGTCAAAATAATTTGTCATCCATGGGGATACTCCAAACCCAACCTTCCAAGGGGATACTCCAACCTTGCTTTTCAAAATTATCAAGATTTAAAAATCTTTCTTTGTCAAAATAATTTGTCATCCACAGGGATACTCCAACCCCATCTTTCTGAAGGGATACTCTAACTCTGTCTTTTAACTACAATTAAATTTTTCTCCTTTCTAGACTTCCATAAATGTGTCAAACAAACCTCATTCAATCAAGAAACCCAGATGCATATAAAAAATTGTTGATTCGATTATTCCAAGATAATTAATGCCAATTGTGAGATAAATTCTAATAGTCTATCCCTTTTTTTTATCATTGCATTGAACGATCCATGTTATGTTACTTCATTTGTTGCCTTACTAATGTGATTTCTTTATGATGATTATTTGCATTCATGTTTTCCAATCATTTCAAAGAAAACTAAAGGTAATATTCCATGTGGGTATCTCTCCAATGCCCAGAGTGAAATATTCTATTTTTCAAAGTATAATCCAGAGGTCATTTTTATTGAAAATCTTTATATTCCCTATCTCTTCGGTGCTTATATGAGATTAAATCTTTTTCATTGAAACTTGGATTTGTATTTCTATAACATTCATGCATTAAAAGAGGGTTATATCAAAATAGTGATAAGGTATGATCAAAAGAATTGAACCTAAGATAAGATATAGCTAGAAAAGTATCGATTTCGGGCATCACAAAAAAGTTCATACCTCATCATGCGTAACCAACTCTCGAACCCAAACAATGAATTTTTGCACTACGTAGACCATAAGATCAATGTTTTGAGTTTCATAACTCAAAACATAGGTTTCAATAGGCATCTGGTCATGCCTAGCCCAAAATGATCGATGGTGACTCCAAGCATTGGCCATTTCATGATAGTCATCTAAGACCCATAAGATGAGCGATTAGTCTTATAGTCCCTCTCATGTGTCATAAGTCAAGAATCTATACTTTCTCATTCTCATCACATCATGAAGGAAAAGTCTTGGCCAATAAGACATTCCCAAGCTAGAAAAATATTTTAAGTCATATGCTCCCATAGATACACGAGGATCCACCCCAAGGCACATTGCGATAGTAATAATCTCCATTCTTTTTGTTATGGGCACTACAATCATGTTCTTCTCATTGGGATACATGATATTGATACTTCGGATTTCCAAGAAAAGCTTTTCTTTCCACCACTTTTCTTATAATCAAAGTTCATCCATGAAATAAGTCAAACTTGGATTCTCATAACAATCTCTGTTATTTTTGTGATTAAGCACTACAATCATGTTCTCCACATTGGGATACACAAAATTAATGCTTTGGATTTACAAGAGAAGCTTTTCTTCCCACCATTTTCCTTATAATTAAAGTTCATCCGTGAAATGACATAAACTCGATACTCATAATAATCTCCATTCTTTTTGTTATTGGGAACTATAGTCATGGCCTCCTCATTGGGGTACATTAAATGAGTCAAACTTGGATCCTCGTAATAATCTCTATTTTTTTTTGTGATTGAGCACTATAATCATGTTCTCCACATTAGGATCCACGATATTGATGCTTTGGATTTGCAAGAAAAGCTTTTTTTTCCTCAATTTTCCTAACAATTAAAGTTTGTCCATCAAATGAGTCAAACTTGGATTCTCGTAATAATCTAAAATTTTTTGTAATTGGGCACTACAATCATGTTATCCATATTGGAATACATGATATTGATGCATTGGATTTGCAGGAAAAGCTTTTCTTTCCACCATTTTCAATATAATTAAAGTTCATCTGTGAAATGAGATAAACTTAGATACTCACTATAATCTCTATTCTTTCACTAGTGGCACTACAATCATGTTTTCCACATTAGGATACATGATATTGATGCTTTGGTTCAGCAAGAAAAGCTTCTCTTTCCACCATTTTCCTTATAATTAAAGTTCATCCATGAAATGAGATAAACTTGGATACTCATTATAATCTCTATTCTTTTTTCGTTGCCATCACAATCATGTTCTCCATATTGGGATACATGAAATTAATGCTTTGGTTTGGCAAAAAAAGGATTTCTTTCCACCATTTTCCTTAAAATCAAAGTTCATCTGTAAAATGAGTCAAACTTGAATTCTCATAATAATCTCTATTCTTTTTGTGATTGGGCACTACAATCATGTTCTCTACATTAGAAGACACGATACTGATGCTTTGGTTTGGCAAGAAAAGCCCTTCTTTCCATCATTTTCCCTATAATTAATGTCCATCTGTGAAATGGGACTAACTTAGATACTCATTATAATCTCCATTCTTTTTGTTATTGGTAGTACAATCATGTCCTCCACATTAGGATACACAATATTAATGCTTTGGTTGGGCAAGAAAAGCTTTTCTTTCCACCATTTTCCTTATAATTAATGTTCATTTGTGAAATAAGACAAACTTGGATAATCATAGTATTCTCCATTCTTTTTGTTATGGGCACTATAATCATGTTTTTCTCATCAGGATACACGATATTGATGGTTTGGATTTGCAAGAAAACCCTTTCTTTCCACTATTTTTCTTATAAACAAAGTTCATTTGTGAAATGAGTCAAACTTGGATTATCATAATAATCTCTATTTTCTTTTTGTGATTGGGCACTACAATCATGTTCTCCACATTGTGACACATAATATTGATGCTTTGGTTTGGCAAGAAAAGCTTTTTTTTTCACCATTTTCCTTGTAATTAATGTTCATACGTGAAATGGGACAAACTTGGATACTCATTATAATCTCCATTCTTTTTGTTATTGGCACTATAAACATGTTCTTCTCATTAAGATACATGATATTGATGCTTTGGATTTACAAGAAAAGCTTTTCTTTCCACTATTTTCCTTATAATTAAAGTTTGTCCATCAAATGAGTCAAATTTGGATTCTTGTAATAATGTAAATTCTTTTTGTGATTGGACATTACAATCATGTTATCCATATTGGGATACACGATATTGATGCTTTGGATTTGAAATAAAAGCTTTTCTTTCCACCACTTTCCATATAATTAAAGTTCATTCGTGAAATCAGACAAACTCAGATACTCATTATAATCTCCATTCTTTCTATTATTGGCACTACAATCATGCTCTCCACATTGGGATAAAACATATGGAAGCTTTGGATTTGCAAGAAAAGCTTTTATTTTCACCACTTTCCTTATAATTAATATTCATCCGTGGAATAAGACAAACTTGGATACTCATAATAATCTCTATTTTTTTTGTTATTAGGCACTACAATCATGTTCTCCTCTTTTGGATACACAACATTAATGCTTTGGCTTGGCAAGAAATGGTTTTCTTTCCACCATTTTCCTTATAATCAAATTTGATCCATGAAATGAGTCAAACTTGGATTCTCATAATAATCTCCATTTTTTTTATTATTGCGCACTACAATCATGGTCTCTTTATTGGGATACACAACATTGATGCTTTGGTTCGAGGAGAAAAGGTTTTCTTTACATCATTTTCCTTATAGTCAAAGCTCATCTGTGAAATGAGTCAAACTTGGATTCTCATAATAATCTTTATTCTTTTATGATTGCCACTACAATCATGTTCTCCACATTAGGATGCATAATATTGATGCTTTGGTTTGGCAAGAAAGGCTTTTCTTTCTGCCATTTTCCTTGTAATTAATGTTCATCCAAGAAATGGGACAAACTTGGATACTCATTATAATCTCCATTCTTTTCGTTATTGGCACTACAATCATGTTCTCCACATTAGGATACACGATATTGATGCTTTGCATTAGCAAGAAAAGCTTTTTTTTCCTCTATTTTCCTTATAATTAATGTTCATCTGTGAAACGAGACAAACATGGATACTCGTAATAATCTTTATTCTTTTTGTTATGGGCACTACACACATGTTCTTCTCATAGGGATACACGATATCGATGCTTTGGATTGGCAAGAAAAGCTTTTCTTTCCACCATTTTCCTTATAATTAATGTTCATCCGTGAAATGAAACAAACTTAGGTACTTGTAATAATCTCCATTTTTTCTGTTACAGGCTCTACAATCACATTCTTCTCATTGGGATACATGATATTGATCTTTGGATTTGCAAGAACAGCTTTTCTTTCCACCATTTTCCTTATAATCATAGTTCACCCATGAAATAAGTCAAACTTGGATTCTCATGATAATCTAAATTCTTTTTGTGATTGGGCACTACAATCATGTTATCCATATTGGGATAAACGATATTGATGCTTTGGATTTGCAAGAAAAGCCTCTTTTTCTTCCATTTGCCTTATAATTAATGTTCATCTGTCAAATGAGACAAACTTGGATGCTCATAACAATCTCTATTTTTTTTGTTATTGGGCACTACAATCATGGTCTCCTCATTAGGATACACGATATTGATTTTTTACCTTGGGAAGAAATGGTTTTCTTTTCATCATTTTCCTTATAATCAAATTTTATCCGTGAAATGAATAAAACTTGGATTCTCACAATAATCTCTATTCTTTTTGTGATTGGGCACGACAATCATGTTCTCCACATTGGGATGCACAATGATGATGCATTAGTTTGGCAAGAAAAGCTTTTCTTCCTACTGTTTTCCTTATAATTAATGTTCATCAATGAAATCAGACAAACTTGGATACTAATTATAATCTCCATTCTTTCTGTTATTGGCATTGCAATCATGTTCTCCACATTGGCGTACATGATATTGATGCCTTGGATTTGCCAGAAAAGCTTTTCTTTCCTCCATTTTCCTTATAATCAATGTTCATCCATGAAATAAGACAAACTTGGATACTCATAATAATCTCCATTTTTTTGGTTATTGGGCACACAATCACAGTCTCCTTAGGATACACGATATTGATGCTTTGGTTTAGGAAGAAAAGGTTTTCTTTTCACCATTTTCCTTATAATCAAAGTTCATCCGCAAAATGAGTCAAACCTGGATTCTCATAATAATCTCTATTCTTATTGTGATTGGCACTACAATCGTGTTCTCCATCTTAGGATACACAATATTGATGCTTTGGTTTGATAAGAAAAGGTTTTCTTTCCACCATTTTCCTAATAATTAATGTTCATCTACAAAATGGGAGAAACTTGGATACTCATTATAATCTCCATTTTTCTTGTTATTGGCACTACAATCATGTTATCCACATTGGGATACACGATATTGATGCTTTGGATTTGCAAGAAAAGCTTTTCTTTCCCCTATTTTTCGTATAGTTAATGTTCATCCATGAAATGAGGCAAACATGGATACTCGTAACAATCTCCATTCTCTTTGTTATGGGCACTACAATCACGGTCTCCTCATTAGGATACATGATATTGATGCTTTAGTTTAGGAAGAAAAGGTTTTCTTTTCACCATTTTCCTTATAATCAAAGTTCATCCGTAAAATGAGTCAAACTTGGATTCTCATAATAATCTCTATTCTTATTGTGATTGGCACTAAAATCGTGTTCTCCATATTAGGATACATAATATTGATGCTTTGGTTTGATAAGAAAAGCTTTTCTATCCACCATTTTCCTTATAATTAATGTTCATCTACAAAATGGGAGAAACTTGGATACTCATTATAATCTCCATTCTTCTTGTTATTGGCACTACAATCATGTTCTCCACATTAGGATACACGATATTGATGCTTTGGATTAGCAAGAAAAGCTTTTCTTTCCCCATTTTTTGTATAGTTAATGTTCATCCATGAAATGAGGCAAACATGGATACTCATAACAATCTCCATTCTTTTTGTTATGGGCACTACAAACATGTTCTTCTCATTGGGATACACAATATTGATGCTTTGGATTTGCAAGAAAAGCTTTTTTTTCCACCATTTTCCTTATAATTAATGTTCATCTGTGAAATAAGGCAAACATGGATACCCACTATCATCTCCATTCTTTTTGTTATGGGTACCAAAATCATGTTCTTCTCATTGGGATACACGATATTGATGCTTTGGATTTGCAAGAATGGCTTTTCTTTCCACCATTTTCCTCGTAATCAAAGTTTATCCCAGAAATGAGTTAAACTTGGATTCTTATAATAATCTAAATTCTTTTTGTGATTGGGTACTACAATCATGCTATCTATATTGGGATAAACGATATTGATGCTTTGGATTTGCAAGATAAGTTTTTCCTTCCAGCATTTTCCTTATAATTATTGTCTATCCGTGGAATAAGACAAACTTTGATACTCATAAAATCTTTATTTTTTTGTTATTGGGCACTACAATCATGGTCGCCTCATTGGGGCACACGGTATTGGTGCTTTGGTTTAGGAAGAAATGGTTTTCTTTCCACCATGTTTCCTTACAATCAAAGTTCACATGTGAAATAAGTCAAACTTGGATTCTCATAATAATCTCCATTCTTTTTGTGATTGGCCACTACAATCATGTTCTCCACATTAGGATACACAATATTGACGCTTTGAATTGGCAACAAAAGCTTTTCTTTCTAGCATTTTCCTTATAATTAATGTTCATCCATGAAATGGGATAAACTTGGATACTCATTATAATCTCCATTCTTTTTTATATTGGCTCTACAATCATGTTTTCCACATTGGGATACAAGATATTGATGCTTTGGATTAGCAAGAAAAGCTTTGCATTTCTCCATTTTCCTTATAACTAATGTTTATCCGTGAAATAAGATAAACATGGAATCTCATAATAATCTCCATTCTTTTTGTTATGGGCACTACAAACATTTGCTTCTAATTGGGATACACGATATTGATGCTTTGGATTTGCAAGAAAAGCTGTTCTTTCCACCATTTTCCTTATAATTAGTGTTCATCCATCAAATGAGATAAACTTGGATACTGATAATAATCTTCATTCTTTTTGTTATGGGAACTACAATCATGTTCTTCTCATTGGGATACATGGTATTGAAGCTTTGGATTTGCAAAAAAAGCTTTTCTTTCCCCTATATTCCTTATAATCAAAGATCATCCACGAGATGAGTCAAACTTCGATTCTCATAATAATCTACGTTCTTTTTGCCATTGGGCACTACAATCATGTTCTGCACATTGGGATACACAATATTGATGCTTTCGATTTGCAAGAAAAGATTTTTTTCCACCATTTTCCTTATAAATAAAGTTTATCCATGAAATGAGGCAAACTCAGACACTCATTATAATCTCCATTCCTTTTGTTGGTGGCACAACAATCATGTTCTCCATATTGGGATACACGATACTGATGCTTTGGTTTGGCAAGAAAAGGTTTTCTTTCCACCTTTTTTTATAATCAAAGTTCATTCGTGAAATGAGTGAAACTTTTATTCTCATAATAATCTCTATTCTTTTTGTGATTAGGTAGTGCAATCAAGTTCTTCACAGTACGATACATGATATTGATGCTTTGGTTTGCCAAAAAGATCTTTTCATTCCACCATTTTCCTAATAATTATTGTTCATCCACAAAATAGGACTAACTTGGACAGCCATTATAATCTCCATTCCTTTTGTTATTGGCAATACAATCATGTTCTCCATATTGGGATACACAGTATGGATGCCTTTGATTTGCAAGAAATTTTTTTCTTTCCACCATTTTCCTTATAATTAATGTTCATCCGTGAAATGAGATAAACTTCGATACTCATAACAATTTCCATTCTTTTTGTTATAAGAACTACAATCATGTTCTTATTATTGGGATACATGATATTGATGCTTTGGATTCGTACAAAAAGCTTTTCTTTTCCCCATTTTCCTTATAATCAAAGTTCATCCATGAAATGAGTCAAACTTGGATTCTCATAATAATCTCTATTCTTTTGGTGATTAGGCACTACAATCATGTTCTCCACATTGAGATACACGACATTGATGCTTTGGATTTGCAAGAAAAGCTTTTCTTTCCACCATTTTTGTTATAATTAAAGTTCATCTGTGAAATAAGACAAACTTGGATACTCATTATAATCTCCATTCTTTTTGTTAGTTGCACTAAAATCATGTTCTCCATATTGGGATACACAATATTGATGCATTGGTTTGGCAAGAAAAGGTTTTCATTCCACTGTTTTCCTTATAATCAAAGTTCATCTATGAAATAAGTGAAACTTGGATTCTCATAATAATGTCTATTCTTTTTGTGATTGGGCACTATAATCATGTTCTCCACATTGGGTTACACGATACTAATGCTTTGGTTTGGCAAGAAAAGCTTTCCTTTCCACCATTTCCTTATAATCAAAGTTTATTTGTGAAATGAGTCAAACATGGATTCTCATAACAATATCAATTCTTTTAATGATTGGACACTACAATCATGTTCTCCACATTGGGATACACGATATTGATGCTTTGGATTTGGAAGGAAAGCTTTTCTTTCCACCATTTTTCTTATAATTAAAGTTTATTCATGAAATTAGGCAAACTCGGATGCTCATTATAATCTCCATTCTTTTTGTTAGTGGCATTACAATTATGTTCTCCACATTGGGATACATGATATTGATGCTTTGTTTGGCAACAAAAGCTTTTCTTTCCATAATTTTCCTTATAATTAAAGTTCACTCGTGAAATGAGACAAACTTGGATGCTCGTAATAATCTCTATTTTTTTTGTTATTGGGCACTACAATCATGTTCTCCTCGTTGGGATGTACAATATGGATGCTTTGGTTCGGCAAGAAAATGTTTTCTTTCCACTATTTTCCTTATAATCAAAGTTCATCTGTGACTGAGTCAAGCTTGGATTCTCATAATAATCTCCATTCTTTTTGTGAATGGACACTACAATCGTGTTCTCCACATTGGGATACACGATATTAATGCTTTGGATTTGTAAGTAAAGCTTTTCTTCCCACCATTTTCCCTATAGTTAAAGTTTTTTTGTGAAATGAGACCAACCCGGATACTCGTTATAATCTCCATTCATTTTGTTAGTGGTGCAACAATCATGTTCTCCATATTGGAATATAAGATATTGATGCTTTGGTTTAGCAAGAAAAGCTTTTCCTTCCACCATTTTCCTTATAATTAATGTTCATCTTATAATTAATGTTTATCTATAAAGTGAAAGAAACTTGGATACTCGTAATAATCTCCACTTTTTTTGTTATTTGGCACTACAATCCTGTTCTCCTCATTGGGATACACGATATGGATGCTTTGGTTTTGCATGAAAAGGTTTTCTTTCCACTATTTTCTTTATAATTAAGATTCATCCACGAAATAAGACAAACTTAGAACTCGTAATAATGTCCATTTTTTTTGTTATTGGGCACTACAGTCATGGTCTCCGGATTGAGATATACGATAGTGAAGCTTTGGTTTGGGAAGAACAGGTTTTTTTTCCACCATTTTCCTTATAATCAAAGTTCATTCGTGAAATGAGTTAAACTTGGATTCTCATAATAATCTCTATTCTTTTTATGATTAGGCACTACAATCATGCTCTTTACATTGGGATACATAATATTAATGCTTTGGTTTGGCAAGAAAAGCTTTTCTTTCCACTATTTACCTTATAATAAATGTTCATTCATGAAATGGGACAAACTTGGATAGTCATTGTAATCTCTATTCTTTTTGTCATTTGTGACACAATCATGTTCTCCACATTAGAATACACGATATTAATGCTTTAGATTAGCAGGAAAAGCTTTTCTTTCCTCCCATTTCCTTATAATTAATGTTCATTCGTAAAATAAGACAAACATGGAACTCATAATAATCTCCATTCTTTTTGTTATGGGCACTACAAATATGTTCTTCTCATTGGGATGCATAATAATGATGCATTGGGTTTGCAAGAAAAGCTATTTTTTTAACCATTTTCTTTATAATTAATGTTCATCCGTGACATGAGATAGACTTGGATACTTGTAATAATCTCCATTTTTTTTGTTTTGGGCATTACAATCATGTTCTACTCATTGGGATACATGGTATTGATGTTTTGATCTGCGAGAAAAGATTTTCTTTTCACCATTTTCCTTATAATCAAAGTTCATCCATGAAATGAGTCAAACTTGGATTCTCTTAATAATCTCTATTCTTTTTATGATTGGGTACTACAATCATGTTCTCCACATTGGGATACACGATATTGATGCTTAGGATTTGCAAGAAATGCTTTGTCTCCACCATTTTTTGTATAATTTAAAATTCATCCATGAAATGAGACAAATTCGGATACTCACTATAATCTGCATTCTTTTTGTTAGTGGCACTACAATCTTGTTCTCGACGTTGGTATACACAACATTGATGCTTTGGTTTGGCAAGAAAAGTTTTTCTTTCCACCATTTTCCTTATAATTAAACTTTATCTACAAAATGAGACAAACTTGGATGCTCATTATAATCTCCATTCTTTTTGTTATTGGTACTACAATCATGTTCTCCACATTGGGATACACGATATTGATGCTTTGGGTTGGCAAGAAAAGGATTTATGTCCACCATTTACCCTATAATCAAAACTCCTTTGCGAAATAAGTCAAACTTTGATTCTCATAAAAATGACTTTTCTTTTTGTGATCGGGCACTACAATCTTGTTCCCCACATTGAGATACACGATATCGATGCTTTAGTTTGGCCAGAAAAGCTTTTTTTCCACCATTTTCCTTATAATTAATTTTCATCCGCAAAATGTGACTAACTTGGATACTCATTATAATCTCTATTCCTTTTGTTATTAGCACTTCAATCATGTTCTCCACATTGGGATACACGATATAGATGCTTTGGATTTGCAAGAAAAGCTTTTCTTTCCACCACTTTCTATAATTAATGTTCATCCATGAAAAGAGATAAACTTGGATACTCGTAATAATCTACATTTTTTTTATTAGGTACTACAATCTTGTTCTCTTTATTGGGATACATGATATTGATCCTTTGGTTTGGAAAGAAAAGGTTTTCTTTCTATAATTTTCCCTATAATCAAGGTTCATCCATAAAATGGGTTAAACTTAGATTCGTATATTAATCTCCATTCATTTAGTGATTGGGCACTACAATCATGTTCCCCATATTAGGATACGCGATGTTGATGCTTTGGATTTGCAAGAAAAGCTTTTCTTTCTACCATTTTCCTTATAATTAAAGTTTTTCATGAAATGAGATAAACTCGGATACTCATTATAATCTTATTCTTTTTGTTGGTGGCATAACAATCATGTTCTCCACATTGGGATGCACGATATTGATGCTTTTGTTTGGCAAGAAAAGCTTTTCTTTCCACCACTTTCCTTATAATTAAAGTTCATCCATGAAATAAGACAAACTTGGATACTCATTATAATCTCGATTCCTTTTGTTATTGGCACCATAATCATGTTCTCCACAATCAGATACACGATATGGATGCTTTAGTTTGGCAAGAAAGGTTTTCTTTCCACCGTTTTCCTTATAATCAAAGTTCATCAATGAAATGAGTCAAACTTTTATTCTCATAATAATCTATATTCTAATTGTGATTGGGCACTACAGTCATGTTCTCCAAACTGGGATACACGATATTGATGCTTTGGTTTAGCGAGAAAAGTTTTTCTTTCCACCATTTTCCTTATAATTAATGTTCATGTGCGAAATATGCCTAACTTGGATACCCATTATAATCTCCATTCTTTTTGTTACTGGCACAACAATCATATTTTCTACATTGGGATACATGATATGGATGCTTTGGATTTACAAGAAAAGCTTTTCTTCCCACTGCTTTCCCTGTAATTAATGTTCATCCTTGAAATGAGAGAAACCTAGATACTTGTAATAATCTCCATTCTTTTTGTTATGGGCACAACAATCATGTTCTCCACATTAGGATACACGATATTGATGCTTTGGATTAGCAAGAAAAGCTTTTCTTTCCTCTATTTTCTTTATAGTTAATGTTCATCTGTGAAATAAGACAAACATGGAACTCGTAATAAACTCCATTCTTTTTGTTATGGGCACTATAAACATGTTCTTTCCTCTTGGATACATGATATTGATGCTTTGGATTGCAAGAAAAGCTATTCTTTCCACCGTTTTCCTTAATTAATGTTTGCTTGTGAAATGAGACAAACATGAATACTCGTAACAATCTCCATTCTTCTCATTAGGATACTTGATATTGATGCTTTGGATTTGCAAGAAAAGCTTTTCTTCCTACCATTTTCCTTACAATCAAAGTTCATCCATGAATTAAGTTAAACTTGGATTCTTATAATAACCTTTATTCCTTTTGTGACTGGGCAGTACAATCATGTTCTCCATATTGGGATACATGATATTAATGCTTAGGATTTGCAAGAAATGCTTTTTGCTCCAGAATTTTTTGTGTAATTAATGTTCATTCATGAAATAAGACAAACTCAAATACTCATTAGAATCTCCATTCTTTTTGTTAGTGGCACTAGAATCTTGTTCTAGACATTGGGATACATAATATTGATGCTTCGGTTTGGCAAGAAGAGCTTTTCTTTTCATCATTTTCCTTATAATTAAAGTTCATCTATGAAATGAGACAAACTTGGATACTCATTATAATCTTCATTCTTTTTACTGTTGGCATAACAATCATGTTCTCTACATTGGGATAGACGTTGTTGATGATTTGATTTGGCAAGAAAAGTTTTTCTTTCCACCGTTTTCCATATATCAAAACTTATCCGCGAAATGAGCCAAACTTGGATAATTAAAATAATCCCTGTTATTTTTGTAATTGGGCACTACAATCATGTTCTCCACATTGGGATACACAATAATGATGCTTTTGTTTGGCAAGAAAAGCTTTTCTTTCCACCATTTTCCTTATAATTAATGTTCATCCATGAAATGGGACTAACTTGGATACTCACCATAATCTCCATTCTTTTCGTTGTTAGCACCATAATCATGTTCTCCATATTGGGATACACGATATAGATGCTTTAGATTTGCAAGAAAAGGCTTTTCTTTCCACCATTTTCATTATAATTAATATTCATCCGCAAAATGGGAGAAGCTTGGATACTCATTATAATCTCTATTCTTTTTGTTATTGGCACTACAATCATATTTTCCACATTGGGATATGCGATATTGTTGCTTTGGTTTAGCAGGAAAAGCTTATTGATCCCTTATTTTTCATATAATTAATGTTCATCCGTGAAAAGAGACAAACATGGATACTCCTAACAATCTCTATTCTTTTTGTTAGTGGCACTACAAACATGTTGTCCACATTGGGATACACGATATTGATGCTTTGGTTTGGCAAGAAAAGGTTTTCTCTACACCATTTTCCTTATAATCAAAGTTCATCCGCAAAATAAGTCAAAATTGGATTCTTATAATAATCTCAATTCTTTTTGTGATTAGGCATTACAATCACACTCTCCAGATTAGGATACACGATATTGATGCTTTTGTTTGACAAGAAAAGCTTTTCTTTCCAACATTTTCCTTATAAATAATGTTCATCCACAAAATGGGACTAACTTGGATACTCATTATAATCTCCATTCTTTTTGTTATTGGCACAACAATCATGTTCTCCATATTGGGATATAGGATATGGATGCTTTGCTTTGGTAAGAAAAGTTTTTCTTTCCACCATTTCCTTATAATTAAAGTTCATCCGAGAAATGAGACAAACTTGGATACTCATTGTAATCTCCATTTTTTTTGTTACTAGCGCTATAATCATGTTCTCCTCAATCAGATAGATGATATTACTGCTTTGGTTTGGCAAGAAAAGGTTTTCTTTCCACCGTTTTCCTTATAATCAAAGTTTATCTGCCAAATGAGTCAAACTTTTATTCTCATAATAATGTATATTGCTTTGTGATTAGGCACTACAGTCATGTTCCCCATACTGGGATGCATGATATTGATGCTTTAGTTTAGTGAGAAAAGTTTTTCTTCCCACCATTTTCATTATAATTAATGTTAATCCATGAAATACGCCTAACTTGGATACTCATTATAATCTCTATTCTTTTTGTTATTGGCACAATAATCATGTTCTTGAAATTGGGATACACGATATGGATGCTTTGGATTTGCAAGAAAAGCTTTTCTTTCCACCCATTTAGATATAAAAAATGTTCATCCATGAAATAAGGCAAACTTAGATACTCGTAATAATCTCCATTCTTTTTGTTATGGGCATAATAATCATGCTCTCCATATTAGGATACACGATATTGATGCTTTGGATTAGCAAGAAAAGCTTTTCTTTCCTCTATTTTCCTTATAATTAATGTTCATCCATGAAATAAGACAAACATGGAATCTCCTAATAATCTCCATTCTTTTTGTTATGTGCACTATAAACATGTTCTTCCTTTTTGGATACACGATATTGATGCATTAGATTTGCAAGAAAAGCCGCTCTTTCCACCATTTTAATTATAATTAATGCTCGTCCATGAAATGAGATAAACTTGGATACTCGTAATAATCTCCATTCTTTTTGTTGTGGCACTACAATCATTTTCTTCTCATTGGGATCATGTTCTTCTCATTGGGATCATGTTCTTCTCATTGGGATATATGATATTGATGCTTTGGATTTGCAAAAAAAGCTTTTCTTCCCATAATTTTCCTTATAATCAAAGTTCATCCATGAAATGAGTCAAACTTGTGATTGGGCATACAATCATGCTCTCCACATCATCATACACGATATTGATGCTTAAGATTTGCAAGAAATGCTTTTTGCTCCACCATTTTTCATATAATTAATGCTCATCTATGAAATGAGGCAAACTCGGATACTCATTATAATCTTCATTCTTTTTTTTAGTGGCACTACAATCTTGTTCTAGGCAATGGGATACACGATATTGATACTTTGGTTTGGTAAGAAAAGCTTTTTTTTTTCCACTATTTTCCTTATAATTAATGCTCATTCGTGAAATGGGATAAACTTGGATACTCATTATAATCTCCATTCTTCTTGTTATTGCCACTGCATCCATGTTCTCCACATTGGGCTGCACGATATTGATGCTTTGATTTGGCAAGAAAAGGTTTTCTTTCCACCATTTTCCCTATAATCAAAGCTCATCCGCGAAATGAGTCAAACTTAGATTCTCAAAATAATCTCTTTTCTTTTTGTAATTGGGCACTACAATCATGTTTTCCATATTGGGATACACGATATTGATGCTTTTGTTTGGCAAGAAAAGCTTTTCTTTCCACCATTTTCCTTATGATTAATGTTCATCCATGAAATAAGACAAACTTGGATACTTGTAATAATCTTTATTCAATTTGTTATGGGCACTACAATCATGTTCTTCTCATTGGGATGCCGATATTGATGTTTTTGATTTACATAAAAAGCTTTTCTTTCTGCCATTTTCCTTATAATCAAAGTTCATCCATGAAATGAGTCAAACTTGGATTCTCATAATAATCTATATTCTTTTGGTGATTGGGCACTATAATTATACTCTCCACATTAGGATATATAACATTGATGCTTTGGATTTGCACAAAATGCTTTTCTTTCAAACATTTTCCTTATATTTAAAGTTCATCCGTGAAATGAAACAAACTCAGATACTCATTATAACCTCTATTCTTTTTGTTAGTGGCACTACAATCATGTTCTCTATATTGCGATGCACGATATTGATGGTTGGTTTGGCAAGAAAAGGTTCTTTTTCCACGGTTTTCCTTATAATCAAAATTCATCTACGAAATGACTCAAACTTGGATTCTCATAATAATCCCTATTCTTGTTGTGATTGGCATTACAATCGTGTTCTCCATATTGGGATACACAATACTGATGCTTTGGTTTGTCAAGAAAAGCTTTTCTTTTTACCATTTTCCTTATAATTAATGTTTATCCGTGAAATGGGAGAAACTTGGATACTCATTATAATCTCCATTCTTTTTGTTATTGGCACTACAATCATGTTCTCCACATTGGGATACGCGATATTGTTGCTTTGGCTTAGTAGGAAAAGCTTATCATTCCCCCATTTTTCATGTAATTAATGTTGATCTGTGAAATGAGACAAACATGGATACCCCTAACAATCTCTATTCTTTTTGTTAGTGGCACTATAAACATGTTGTCCATATTGTGATACACGATATGATGCTTTGGTTTGGCAAGAAAACATTTTCTTTCCACCATTTTTCTCATAATTAAAATTAATCTGTGAAATAAGTCAAACTTGGATTCTCATAATAATCTCTATTCTTTTTGTGATTGGGCACTACAATCATGCTCTCTAGATTGGGGTGCACGATATTGGTGCTTTGGTTTGGTAAGAAAAGCTAATTTCCACCATTTTCCTTATAATTAATGTTCATCTGCAAAATGGGACTAACTTGGATACTCATTATAATCTCTATTCTTTTTGTTATTGGCACTACAATGATGTTCTCTGCATTGGGATACAGGATATGGTTGCTTTGGTTTGGTAGGAAAAGCTTTTCTTTTCACCATTTCCTTACAATTAAAGTTCATCTGTGAAATGAGACAAACTTGGATAGTTATTATAGTCTCCATTCTTTTGGTTATGGGAACTACAAACATGTTCTTCTCATTGAGATACATGATATGGATGCTTTGGATTTGCAAGAAACGTTTTTCCTTCCACAACTTTCTAAATAATTAATGTTTATCTGTGGAATGAGACAAAGCTAAATACTCATACGAATCTCTATTTTTTTTGGTTATTGGGCACTACAATCATGTTATCCTCTTAGGGATACAGCATACTAATGCTTTGGTTTGGCAAGAAAAGGTTTTCTTTCCTCCATTTTCCTTGTAATCAAAGTTAATCCGTGAAATGAGTCAAACTTGGATTCTTATAATAATCTCCACTATTTTTGTGATTGGGCAGTACAATCATGTTCTCCACATCGGGGTACATGATATTGATTCTTTGGATTTGCAAAAAAAGTTTTTCTTTCCACCATTTTCCTTAGAATTAATGTTCATTTGTGAAATGAGACAAACTTGGATACTCATAGAATCTCCATTTTTTTTTTGTTATTGGTAACTACAATCATGGTTTCCTCATTGGAATACACGATATTAATGCTTTGGTTTAGGAAGAAATGGTTTTCTTTCCACCAGTTTCCTTATAATCAAAATTCATCCATGAAATAAGTCAAACTTGGATCCTCATAACAATCTCTCTTCTTTTTATGATTGGGCTTTACAATCGTGTTCACCATTTTGGGATACATCATATTGATGCTTTGGATTTTCAAGAAAAGCTTTTTTTCCACCATTTTCTTTATAATCAAAGTTCATCTGTGAAATGAGTCAAACTTGGATTCTCATAACAATCTCCATACTTTTTGTTATGGGCACTACGATCATGTTCACCTTGTTGGGATACATGATATTGACACTTTGATTTGCAAGAAAAGATTTTTTTACACCATTTTTCTTATAATTAAAGTTCATCCATGAAATGAGACAAACTCGGATACTCATTATAATCTCCATTCTTTTTGTTATTAGCACGACAATCGTGTTCTCCATATTGGGATACACGTTATTAACGCTTTGGATTTGCAAGAAAAGCTTTTTTTTCCATCATTTTCCTTATAATCAAAGTTCATCCATGAAATGAGTCAAACTTGGATTCTCATAACAATCTCCATACTTTTTGTTATGGGCACTACGATCATGTTCACCTTGTTGGGATACACGATATTGACACTTTGACTTGGCAAGAAAAGCTTTTCTTTCCACCATTTTCCTTATAATTAAACTTCATCCGTGAGATGAGACAAACTTGGATACTCAATATAATCTCCATTCTTTTTGTTATTGGCACTACAATTGTGTTCTCCATATTGGGATACATGTTATTAATGCTTTGGATTTGCAAGAAAAGCTTTTCTTTCCACCATTTTTCTTATAATCAAAGTTCATCTGTGAAATGAGTCAAACTTGGATTCTCATAACAATCTCCATACTTTTTGCGTTAGGCGCTACAATCATGTTCTCCATATTGGGATACACAGTATTGATGCCTTAGTTTGTCGAGAAAAGGTTTTATTTCCACCATTTTCCTTATAATTAATTTTTATCCATGAATGGAACAAACTTGGATAGTCATTATAATCTCTATTCATTTTGTTATTGGCACTACAATCATGTTCTTCACATTGGGATGCATGATATTGATGCTTTGGTTTAAGAAGAAAAGTTTTTCTTTCCTCCATTTTCCTTATAATTAATGTTTGTCGACACCTTATTTTGTCTGGATTAATTTCTAGCAATCTAGAGCATGGACATAAGAGGGGGCAATGTGTCGCTCGGCAAAAAAGTATTTTGAGGACGTCAAGAAGGCCTAGGGATCATATCAAAGGTAAATGCAAAGATATGGCACCAAATGATGTAGTCCAAGGTATCCGGGGACAAAAGATATGAGAAAATTCACAATTTTAGTTGAATGTATCAATACATGGTTCTCATGTATCGATACAATGCTCCAACGTGCCAAAAATTTGAAATATCCCCATTTGTATCGATACAACATGTAGATGTATCGATACATAAGCCTCCGTATTGATACAGGACCTCATGTATCGATACTAGGCCATACCAGGACCAAACATGCATTATGTAAATAAATGTATCGATACATATCAACATGTATCGATACAGTGGTTCATAGTATTGATACAATGATCATTGTATTGATACAATGTTCATTGCATCGATACACACAAGGTTTTTGGACCAAATGTATCGATACATTGTGCAATGTATCAATACATGTAGGCCATTTTCATGGTTTGGGTATTTTGACTCGTTCACCATTGATCCAAACTCGATTTTAACTCATTTCTTTGCATCAGGAAAGATTAAAATAGATATCATATTGTGAATTTAGACTTTTGGATTAATCAAAACATTTTTTTAAGTCTCAATTGGATCAAAAGGGTTAAGGTCATTTGACCACTGTACTCTTCCTTAGTTGTTGGCCAATGTCACCATCAGCCACCCTAGTTGCTAGAAAATCATTTTAGCATTTAAACCAGCCACTCTATGCACATCACATTGGTAGCAAGTTGCTCCTTACTGCCACCCTATAGCCACCATGCTGACATCACCTTGTCCCCCTTAAGAAATGGCCAAAAACACCTCCAATTTGGCTCTAAAAGGCTAGTATAAATAGACCACTTCTGTCTCAGCTAAAAAAGGTTAGATTCCAGCTCATTTTTACTTCCAAAAACACATTCACACATCAAGAAAACCAGAATCTCGTAGCTCTTCACCCACCAACCAAAAATAGCCCCAAAACACTTACTTTCAACCACTACACAGTCCAAAAAGCACCCTCATTCATACCAGAACCAAAACCTTATTATTTCTCTCTTTTTCTTGCTTGTTAACAATAAGGAAGAGAGGAAAATTTAATCTATCTCTGCTGCTCCAACTATTTGGCCAAAGTTGAAGTTTTGTTGGTGTAACTTCCTACTTAATCACTTACATTTCTATTTTTTAGCATCTTCATCATTATGTGAGCTCTCTTTGTTTCCATCACTCTTTTAGGATTATCATGCATTATTGTGGCATTTGGTTGTGATAATTTAAGATTTGGATGCCTTAATGCCCCTTTTATGAGCAAAATACCTTATTTCATCCTTATTAGTTTGATATCTCTTGCTCATGCATTTTATGCCATGTCCATGCATCTTGTT
>JBBYHK010354591.1:0-18181 GCA_038382065.1 Adansonia grandidieri | reverse complement strand
TATACTAGAGTTGTTAATGTTTCATCTTTGGAAAAATAAATGGGAGAGGGAAAAATTTTGCTTTCTTATAATTTATGGATAGAGATGGTAGCGGATTAAATATACGTCGTGCTTTAAACCCAGACATAATAGATGCAACACTTCTATGAGATATAATCTCACAAATATACAAGTTAACAAACTAACTACTAAAATTTGAAGAAATATGTTTATAAAATGTTATAAATCAAGTTGTTGAAATCAAGTTCATGACACCTTTAATAGTCTACCAAATAATAGTTTTAAAAAGTTTAGGTTTATGAAACCCAATAAAGTTTTAAAAAACATGTACTAAAGTTCAAAAAGCCACTCCCAGATATTCTTGCATGTCTAATAACATAATGAGTATAAATACTCAGCAAGTAACTAACATTCTTTCTGCTAGATTAAGTTAAAATACCATTAGGCCAAAATAACAAGCTGAATTATGTAATAAAAAATATGGGTAATCATATATCTATAATAACTTATTTCTAAATGACATATCGTAATATATTTGTCATAATGTACTAAATGTGAATTGAATATGTAAACTAGGATGGTTAAATTTTTCTTTTTATTATTATTTTGAGACAGGACTAAGTTGTCAGGATAAATCACACATTCGATTTAACCCTAAATGGCCATTAAGAAATGACCAATTAACTTGGGTCACCATCAATCTATTATGGCAAGGTGAGATCTGTCACCACCAGAATTTGTCTTTTCAGAGTTATTAAACCTTTAAAAATAAGCTCCGAAGCCCATTTAAAAATCAAAGATTCATATAAAAAGGGTTTGGAGTTAATTATCCATGGTGTGAGATATGTCTCTTTTATGACACTCATTAATCAATACTTATTAATTATGTGTTATCTTAAATTCTGATTATAGTTGGTTTTGATTTTTTGGTATTTAACTAAAACTCATGTATGTCTAAATTATTTACAATTAATATTATTCTTTCATAAGAGTAATTTAGGATTCTACACATTTTGAAAATCAAAATATTTTTCACACCCTTTGAAAAGCCTAAAGGAATACATAATTTTTCTCAAAAATTTTGTTTTACTTATTTAAAAAGGATATTCTTTTGTTTAAAATAATCGATAAGATAATTTTCATGTACTAGAAGCATATCTATTGACTATTTTAATTTAAGGACATTGCTTTGGATTTTTAGAAACATGTATTTTTTAGTGCATGCCCTTGAACCAATCAAATTGGTGCATGGGATATATAGTCAATAAACTACATACCTATTACTAGCTTAAGTAATACAAGATTTTCCTTAATATTAGTGACATGATTGACTATCATGTAACCAATAATTGGATAAAGCCCATGGAGCTTAAAAGGCCTTGCAAAGGAATTGCAAAATGTTGTAATTATCAAGATAGACCATTGGCTATTCTCATAGACTAGCATGTGTTATACCTATTTACTTATGAAATCAGCAATTGATCTCATAGGTTGAAGTATGCAAGATACTTAGGATTCTATAGGGTGTATTTTGTGGAAACAAGCTTATTAAACATGGCCCATATGATAACTCCATTTGGTATTAGTCATTAAGTGTCTATGGAATATGTTCTCATGTGCCAATTGTATAAATAGTCCTTAAACTTCAGTTACTAGGTTATCTCATATGGGAAGTGTCATACTTAAAGATCATCATAAATAGGTCTACAAGGATGGATGCTAAAGGAAATGTGGTTTGAGTGTGGCATGAAGCATATGGTAGATGGATCACCACTCTTTATGACATTAGACATTAGAGATGTATCCCAAAAGATCTTCAGCATGGTTAATTGGATTAAAGCCTTTTACCAATTATAAGTAATCATTTCTCATAGATTCATGATCATTAACCATGAGTAGTAATACTAATAGGTTTGAAGCAATGAGTAGACACTATACCATGCATGCTTATGCTTATTTCAAGATATTTGATGAAAGGATTGTATTTCACTAAAGGTTGGTTAATGAAAGGTTTCAATAAGGTCATGATGGGTTGCTAGATCCCATTGTTGATCTATGAACATAATTAAAGAGATTAATTCTGTTCATTGCCAACATGCTGGGAACTTAATGTGTAACAAACAATAATATGGATTAACTAAGTTTGAATTAATTAAATAAAAGGTAAATTAACTGGAGGATTTAATGGAAAAGTTCAACTAAGATTTGTTTAAAACATAAAATTAGATTTATGAAATGTAAGTTTTTGTTGTCTTTTTAAGACGTGGTGGATAAAATTGTCTTATCTAGATAATGTCCAAAATTATAATGTACCATGTCCAGGTGGATAATGCTTCTTTTGGAGAAGATAGAGTTTCACTAAGACTAAAAGTTTGATTTTGAATCAAATGCCCACCTCGGTAAAATAGCTTAGCTGAATAGGTCTCTAAATTTATCCATAATTATATTTATGAGAGAAATCAAATATAATTTATTTATAAGATAAATGAAGGTTTAATTGTTGAATTTAAATTCCTTGGAGACCAACTTTAGCTGACTTACCTATGATGCACCAAAACTGGGTTTTTGAAACCATTCATCTTTCTCAGCTGAAATCTTTCATGCCTATTAATGTGTGCTTGGTTTGGCTAACACAGGGAACTCTTATGATGAAATTAAACTTCTTCAAAGAGACAGAGTTTCACTTTAAGAAGTAATTGAATGTGATCAAAATTCATCCTTGAAAAATTCAAGGTGAAATTGACAAAGTAAGTGATTAAGGTTAATGAACCAAGACTTAACTTCTTTTTTTCTAATCAAGGGAGTTAAGAAAATTGTTCTCTTAGCCTATCACCAAAAGTCGTGGCCCAAAAAGGAGTAAAAATCCATAATTGTCACCATTTTTGTGCCTTCTTACGCCATAGTTTTTCCTTCCTTTTTGGAGTAAATGCTACTTTAAAAACATTCTTAGATTGTGCAAAGGAAGAAGCCATCCATGATTACCTTTTGGTGAGGCCTTACAAGCTTTCTAGCTAGAACTAAAAAACCATGGGGCCTAGACAAGCTTCCAATTGCCATCTCTGTGGATTATAGCTAAAGGCAAGACACATTTGCTATTCATAATCTT
The DNA here is from genome assembly GCA_038382065.1 of Adansonia grandidieri. NCBI lineage: Eukaryota > Viridiplantae > Streptophyta > Magnoliopsida > Malvales > Malvaceae > Adansonia > Adansonia grandidieri. The sequence goes on along the minus strand of JBBYHK010354591.1, from coordinate 15,075 downwards.
TAATATCCTTCAAGGAAGTCATTGCTACCATTCATTAGGGTAATTTTGGAATTTCATTTAAATCTAAATTACGATATTTAATATTCAAGTAAGCCTAATTAGATGGATGATTTAATTTTGTGAAAATTTTTATGGTTCATTACCCACAACTCCCTCCCTAAAGATTTGTAAGAAAGTTTAGTTGTTTTTATGTTTACATCTTCTACTACTTATGTAATGTTATTTTAATAATATTTGAAATTTGATATATGCATGAAGTTGGACTTCATTGGGATACGATCCCTTCAGTATTATAATTAACCAATATATATACTTGGCTTTTTAGCATGATATCATGAAAAAGTCTCTAAAGAACATGCATCAACATGAAATTTCTCGTATGACCCTAGATACTCAGTTTAGGTTAGTTTTGACAAAAAGTACAAAACTAATTGCTATAGGCTCAACTTTGGTTGTTTTGATGGAAAATACAAAACTAGCTCTAAAAAACTTGGTTCTATCCAATTTTGATGATAGGTACAAAATTAACCCTAAAAGCCTCTAAAGTGCATGAAATTACTGAATTGTCACTAAATTATTGAAAATGACCCTAAAATGCGTAGATGTTGTAAAATGCTCCTTGCATTGTGGAAAATAACCCAAATGACCCTAAAATGCATGAAAATTGTAAAATAATCTTTAGATTATAGAAAATAACCTAAATGATCGTAAAATGAATGGAAATTGCAAAATGATCCCCAGATTATGGAAAATAACCTAAATAATCCTAAAATGCTTGAAATTTCTTAGTGGTCCCTAGATTATGAAAAATAACCTAAATGCACCCATAAAATCTTTTTCTCCCAATAAACATATAAATATGGCATCAAACATGATTTTTATGCATAAAAGATCTCATTAATATGAACATACATTGATTCGTTAATGTGTAGGGTAAGTTGCCATAATCACAATATTTTCATTAAAAATGCATTGACATGGAAATCATGATCTTAAGGTGTGAAAATGTCATAAAATGCATGCATCATATATAACATGAAATATAAGTAATATGAAGAGTCAAACCAATGTTAAAATATGAGAGATTACTTGATGAAAACCACTAAAGCCTAAGTACACTTACCATAAAACATTTACAAAACAAGTTTTCTTAATGGAAAGTTAATTTTATGAAACTTTTAACAAAAATTATTAAAGAAAACAAAAATATAGCATTTAAAGATCATAGCTTAAGATTTGATCATAACTTACTTATTACACCTTGGCACAAATCATCCCTTAAGCATTGCTTAGGATCCTCAGCTCACACAAAAAGAAAGAATTGATGCAAAATAAAGGTAAAGATAAAAAGAAAAACAAACTTAGTGTTAGCATTGAAGAAATTTTAATCCCTTTTTCCTTTTCCCTTTTGGTTTTTCTTTTTTTTTTTTCTTGTTTCTACTTATACTTAGTTGAAAACTAGAACATTCCTATGTTATGACCATCCAAAAAGGTTTAAGACTCTTCTTGGCTGATTGTTTGGCATCCCTATGGACTTCCAGTCCTTCCTTAACAGTTCATGCAAGCTTGCTTGCAAGAAAACTATTTAAACCTTTAGATGATCTGATCAAAGGGCTGAGACATTCTAAATGGAGCATGGATTCAGTTGGTTTTGGAAGACAAATCTCATATATGTGCCCCAAAAAGCCCTATATTTGTAAAATAAATACTTCATCCCATGCAAGAAAAAAGTTTTTAGTTTCAACCAAACTAGACTTGAAATAGTTAGAGAATGATTAGACTAAACACTATTTGGTTCCTAAATGTAATCGGGGCATTAATCCCACATATATGAAGTTAAGTCAAGCTTAAATGGCTTAAGCTATGTGAGTAATTTTCAAGCTGATATTTGCTTCATTTTGGAGTAAAAATGTTAGTACCATCAAATTCTTGTTGCACAGAACTAGATTTTCATGCAGTATTAATACATGGGGGGTTAATGTATTCATCATTAATTGTATCGACTCAATGGCTTCCTATAAGCAAAAATTTATGAAATCCCAATGATGTATCAATACAAAAACCTGATGTATTGATACATTATGATCAATACATCATGCAAATGTATCAATACATTTGCACTCCCAATACCTAGATTGACTCTAACTAATGATGTATCAATACATTAATGAAATGTATCCATACATCCATGAGAATTTCATTAAAATTACATGTTTTGACCTTTCTAATGTTCCTATTTGTTCAATTTAGTCCCTAAGCATTCCAGATGTCAAAAATTGATCTGCAAAGAGAAAAAGGTGCTTTTCATCAGAAGTCTCAAATTGAGCTTAGTAGGTTTGCAAAGAGGCCCAGACAAAATTAGGTGTCTATAATATTTAAGCAAATGTATGCTTTAGTCTCCAAAATATATCTCCCTTTACAAGCTATGACCACCTTTAACCTTGATGACGAAGGTTAAAAGTCATAATGAAAACCACATTTAACCCTATTTCATGGGTCATAATATATTAAAAGCAACCATTGGTTATGTAGATCGGATATCACAAAAATCATTATTCTAAATCGGTTGCATGACTTAAAACAAAAAGCATTTTTCTAAACTGGTGACATGATTGAAAATAAAAATCACTATTCTAAATCGGTGGCATAGTTTGACAATGGTTTCTAATCATAAAGTACATGTCAACTTAGCCAACAAATTAACCCCCATTAGCATGGTCAAAACATAGTGTATCAGGAAAGTATTCAAAACACGAAAGTCAGATTATCCATAACGTGTCGTACATACATTTTCCTTATTTAGAAACAAAACATAGTTGTACACAAAATATATCTCATGACCATAATTTTCACATATAAATCTTTTAGTAAAAATGTGACAAAATTACAATCGTAAATATGTATGTATAAATAAAATATATTTTTTTCATATTTGATTCTAAAGAACTATAGCTCTCATGTTTAACCCAATTTGCCAAGCATGCGACAAAATATTATATTTTTGTATACATGATATAAGAATATTAAGGGTTGATTTTTAGAAATTAAAAACCAAATGAATATCAAGCCACTTACTTGATTCGCTAAACTGATACCTATGCAGCAAATCACGCACACCTCCTAATAGCTTAAAAATTAAGTAAATATTTAAAATAAAAAATTAATAAACAAATGTAAACTTAACAAAGTACAACTCTTTGTTGATCATCCAAAGACGTTTAGGTTGTGTGGTATTTCTTTCTTAAAAAAATTTAAAACCAAGTAAAATGGAAAATCACAAATTAAAAACATGAATTAATATGTAGTGTGATTTTTGATGAAAATATAACTAAAATATTAATGATTCTCATATTTATTAGTCTGCATCTAAATAAATATATGTTTTACAAAATCATGCAAAATAACAATAATTATATAAAAATATATTAAGATATGTAAAAAATCATTAAAATTAATAAAAACTGAAATTAATATGATTTCTAACTAAATATATATTATTCCAACTGAAATGAATTTTAAAATAATTAAAATATAAATTTTCTAAATTATGAAATTTTGATACTCCTTAATCATTTCACTTACTTAAAGTTTTAAAGCTCCAAATTCGTGCAAACACTAGTGACTGTTAAAACAAATTCCAAATTAAAAATGCAATACTATAATATAGAATTTCATTTTCAACAGAACCGATGTCAATATACTAAGTTTGAAGCTTAAAATTTTGAAAATCATTACAAACTACCTAGAATTTCTTGGGTTTCGAATTTGTTTAACCAAATTTGAGACTTTAATTCTCATAACACAAAACTTATAGATTAATATGTAAGAACTATTAGAAAGATCACATTTTGTACAATAAAAACCATTTAAATGTTAGTAAAAGTGATTATCGAAAAATGGGTTTTTGATGACTCAAAGTTAACTCATTTTAACTATCAAAACCCATTTTTTAGAATATAAAAAATTTTTGATTTCTTACAGAATACAAATCTAAATGAGTTGCCACAAAAACCATTAAAAAGATAAGATCTTTCCATTGATACCCCTATGTTATCGATCATTGGAATGACATAGAATAATTTAAAAGTTAATGAATAACGAAATTACAACATGGGTATTTTAACAAACTAATGAAATCAAGCTAACTCTTACCTTAAACCTTTGATTTTTGGTCATATCTTAACATTCCATGCTTTCTTTTCCTTTTCAGTTTTTTTCTCTTTTCCTTTTCTTATGTTTCTCTTTTTTTAAGCCTAATATTTTAATAAAAACTATGATGGGCTTTAGTGACAAAGTCTTTAAAAAAGAAATTGGGGCTTTTATATATTTATTTTTAACTACTCAAATGACTAGGGTTTTAATCAAATATACAACTTATTATCACTTGAGCCTTTTAGGTTGGGTATTACAATATAAGCAAATATTAAAATATTTGAATCCGAATCCACTTAATTTGTTCGATTTTTAGATTCGTTTATTGTTTACTTATTATGCTAATATCATAATCCAAATTTGCATTTGATTTGAATAGCAATATCTATCAAATATCCAAATGCTAAGTATTTGAATTTATTAAATTATTTTAAAAATAAAAATGTAATCAAATATGCAAATGGATGTTAGATATCTAAATCTATTATCTATATAAATAAACCAAATTCAAATAATAGATTCAAATAAATGACATTATCCACACCAAAACCAAAGCGGATTTAGATAATAAATATTTGAAGGTTCATATCTAAATTCGCTATGAATATTAAATCTAACATTCGATTCAGAAAATTATTCGAATATATCCTATTCCTTTAAAAATGGAACAAATAATATTGAATGATTAAGTTACTACTCATTACCAACCCTGTTTATGGGGAAAGAAGAAGCAAATAGAGCCATCTTTAATCTAAAGGGACTCTAGCTTCTAAATTAAAACTTAGAAATAAACATGTTTTGCTTTAATGGTCAAGAGTTTTACTGGAGTAGAGTGAAGCCTAGGAAAGGAAAGGAATAGGCGATAAGGTTAAACACTGGGAACTCTAGCTAGTTGAACTTGGAGAAAGATGTCTAAAGAGTTTGAATGAAGGAAATGCAAACTATTAGAAGGCACATAAGCCTATGACTTAAAAGGATACTTTGTTAATATGAACATCACTAGAAGGGTCTTATAATTTGAATTACTGCCATATCGATTTAAAAGTATTATATTAATAAAGAATATGTTGATTAAAATATATTTTAAAATATTAATTGTTACTTAATTTTTACATTTATGATTTTACTAATTATTAAGCATTTTAAATTTTTAATATTTTGTAATATAATAATACTATTTAATATAGTAAGACTATTTTAATTATTAAGATTTTTCTAATATTAAGCCTTTTAAATTTTCAATATTTTGTAATATATTATTATTCATTAATAAACTAAAACTATTTCAATTATTTCGATTCTCCTTTTATAAAGGGCAGCAAAAAAATATTCCATGTAAAAATTAAGCAATGATTCTAAATTTTTGTTTGGAGGGAAAAAAAGATTAGGAAAATCATTGGAGCATTATTTGTTACATAGTTAAACAATTCTATGTTCGATGGGAGGAAAAGCAATGTTCTTTTTTTTTTAAAAAAAAGAAAGAAAAACATTGTTTCTTGATGATCATCCTTTTTAGAGAGTCCAAAATTGTTATACGTAGATATTAGTAAGTTTGGAGTGCAAATGTCAACATATGTATCCTCATCTCTTATTGAATTTTGAAAGACGCAAACAAAGTGTTGCTTAATATTATTTTGTTCTAAGTGTAACTCATTTTTATTTGTATATAAGATTAGCATATTGAAGTTTGATTATATTTTATTCTTTGGAGGATCAACTTATATTGGTATAAAATTAACTGCTTTTACATGTTTTCATAACTTTATTTATGATTAATATTTTAATAAATCAACTATTTGATTTAACAAAATAATGGTACTAATTGTACATTAAATTTTTAATTGTTTTATTATCTTTATCATTTGATTGACAATAATATCTTCTTTTATACATATTTAATGGTATAGAGTTTCTTAATATCAAACAAAATGCTAGACAGTTTTAATTTATTTTTTTAAGTCAAACATCAAACTTTTTCTTTATAAATATTACTTGCTCTATGATAATTATGATAAAAATCAAGAGGCATGCTATAGTAAATACAATCAACAATTAGATAATAAAACAAGATACAAAAGGCTTAAAATTAAATAAGAAAATAGAAAAAATCCTATCAATCAAGTTCTTCCTAAAAATGTTAAAAGCACATCTATAAATCTATAAACTCTACAAATGATATATTAAAGCAATCCCTTCAAGCTAAGGGGGATTACTTTCCTTAGGATTACAGAAGGGGATCTTTTATACCAATTTGACAATTTGAAAAAATTATTTATTAAATTAAACAATTAGGAATTACATAATAAATAGTATGTAGCAGAAAAATACAACAATATTACAAGTCAAATTTCGTTAGGATCTTTAAATGTGTTTTTATTATGATTACAAAATTTTTCAGCAAATAAAGTCTTTAAGAGTTGAGATCATACCTCCTTAAAGACTATTAACTTTAAAGGAGAAATCCCCATAAGAAGATTCACCAAAAAAGATTATGTCCATTCTTTTTCGAGATCGCAGGCATTCAAAGTGTAACTCCTCCAATGGTAATCCATATGCATGGCATCAGGAGTAGTTTTAAGGTCCAGGGTTTCTCTAGTGCTTGCTAAAAGATCTTGGGATCTTAAACAAGATGTATAGTTGTTGGATTTATTTCAAGAATGAATCAAGAATGATTTTTGATTCATAAAGAAATGAAAAGGGGCAATGGAAGAAAACAAGAAAAAGTGGCATAAATTTTCTTAGGAATTCACCGAATACTAGTCAACTCACATTAACATTGTATTTAAACATTGTAAATTAGATTAAGCTATTAAAGATTAGATTAAAATCCGCTAATCCAATAGCCAACCTAAATTAGTGTCCATTATGGAAATAGGTACAAACTAATTAGTATCAAGGCTTACTCCTACGTTTGTTGAGCTTTGAATCATTTATTCCACACACTATCTAGGACTAGTTGGGCTTTGCTTAAAATAAGGCCTATTAGATTAATTAATTAGGACTTTGGTTAACCTTATATTTACATGGAAGAATATTAATTTCTTGCATAAGTAAAACAATTCTACTTCATGTAAATTTAATTAAATAATTATCATATAATTATTTAATTTGCTAATAATAATTATCAAATTAAGTATCTTAGTAACCCAAAACAAAATTCAACCATTATAAAGACAACCTTGTGACATGTCTACTATTAGACATTATCCTAATAAGTTGTACTTATCTTTTTTGCCTTATTAAGACATTCCTATTAGATTTCATAAATCCAATTTATCTTTTGATAAATCTTAATTGAACTAATTCAATTAAGTCCTTCATAATATACCTTTTATTTAATAAAGTCATACTTAACTAAATCCTGGTTTTAATCCAATTAATCCATCTTATCGTCTGTGACCTATTAGGTTCTCAACATGTTGTTAATGAATATAATTAATTACGTTCATAGATCAAAAGCAAGATCTAGCAACCCATGATGACCACTTAATGTTGAAGAGTCAAAGTGAACTCATAGAAACCTTTTAGTGATTAGCCTCTCAAATTAATTCGATCTTATCACCAAATATCCAGATTGAACATGAACATTGTGCAGTGTCTACTTATTCTCTAACCTATATTAGTTCCTCCAGCTCATGGTTAACGTTATGAATTTAGAGAAATGGTTTATCTTAAATTCATCATGCTACGGCCAGAGACTTTAATTCTATTAACTATTGCCATGAAAAAATAAGATATATCTTCGATGTTACTAGGAGTGCTGAATCCTCTTTGGATACTCATCCACCTTTCTATGGTTTATGCCATATCTAAAATCACCTTATTGTAGGCATCACTTCTCTTGAACCTATTTAGATGAATCAAAGTATGACATTCCCATCCAAGATGACCTGGTATCATAAGTCTAAAAACCAGTTACACAACTAACATGTGAGAACATTTCTATAAACAGTTGAATAACTAATACCAAATAGAGTTTTCACGCTGGTCATGTTTAGTGAACTTGTTTTCACATAACAAGCACTTACATACCATCCTAGGTATCCTTTATTCTTCAACCTAGAAGAACGGTTGCTTACTTTATAAGTTAGAAGGCATAATACGTGCTAGTCTTTGAGCATTGCTAATGCCCCATCTTGGCAACACAATGACTAGTAATAGTTTTAGGAACATGGCATTGATACATATACTATAATTATATCTCTTTATAATTCTTTTTCAAGGCCTTATATATTCCATGGGCTTATTCAATTAATGAATTCATGATAATTAGTCATGCCACTAACATGAAAAAAAGACTTATATTAGTATAATGTAGTGATAGGTTTGCATTACTTATTGTATCCCCTCTAAGTCAATCCAATTGGTTTAGGCACACATTTACTAATAATTACCACATTGCAACCCTTTTTTAAAATCAAGAAAAAATTTTGGAAAAAAAAAGAGAGAACTAAAAGAAGAAAAATAAAAAAAAAAAACTATATAGTCAACACCTCATAGCTTCTCCTTCTTTTTCCTTACAAGAAAGCACAAAATGAACATGATTCTGATACTTTTAGAAGCATAAAAAGCATGTTTGCTAACATCTTTAAAAATGCATCATGAGGAAACTCAAACACGAGTCATATTAGTGAAAAATTCAAGTGAGCTTGTGATTTGTTCATCCTTGAATCTTGAACAATTGGTGTTGCAGTAATAAGGCTTTGACCTTATAAGAAATCAAGGAAAACTACTATGTGCATGCCGAACTTGCAAATGTGAATGATGATCTAAGTTAAAGGACTAACTCACACCAGCAAAAAGAGAGTGTTTCAAGTAACAGATTTTGTAGATACTTTTTCATCTGGAAGAGATTTCGTATATTGTCGTATCATAATCTTGTTTATGGTGTTATATAAAATTATAAATTTTGACAAGCTAATAATTCATATTATGTAGATTTTGAGACATTAATACATTGTGTTGTTTTTCATTATTTTTCAATCTCATAATTGTGTAATGGTATTTAATATTACCAAGTCTATGAAAGATTTTGGTTGTGAGCTGTTGCTAATCATATTTTAATTTTTTCTTGTCATATTCATATAATCAGATCAAATATATGTAAGAAGATGAAAGGAACGAAGAATTTTCCTTTTTCTTCTCTGAACCTATATGTTTATGCTTATTAGGACAAAGTTTAGATTCTTTGACAATTTGTCACATGTTGTTTATCTTCGTGATTTATGTAATTGTTACCACAAATCTTTCAAAAATTATTCTCTATTTATTTTTGAAGTAATAAGCTAGATAATTGACTACTTGCCTCATTTGCAATTTATCATTGAGCTATTTCGCTTAAAAAAATATACTAATAAAATGCCAAAAACCTAATTGGTTCAGTTTAACCAACTCAGGCCTTGATTCAATATGCACTTTAGATGTGCTGATATTCCAATTATAGCTCAGATCTATACTTTTTAAACTATTGCATCCAACATAATTAGAGATTAATTCAAAATATTCCATTCTTTAAGAAGTGGTCTAAAGCTTGCAAGTTGCCAATTCAAGCAAGGTTAAGCTTACAATGCTGCTAATGTTTAATTAAAATGCCCATATATATATTTTACTATCTAAGAATATGTCATATTAGACATCTAGATTCAGTCAATTAAGACAAATACTTCAAATAGGATCTACCATACTAGTTTGTTCTATTTTCTTTTTATACATTTAGTGTTTTGCATTAGTACTACTTGAATCACACTATCTATTTTAGTTATTTGAAGTTTACTGCCCCCCTGAATGGTGAACTAGGAAAAGAAGAAGAAACAAAAAAATCAACATACGATTGATTTTAGTATTTTTTTCTAAATATAGAATCTAGCATTTTTTTTATTAGAACTACACAATAAAAGTGATTGATTGAATCCTCGAAAAGTTATATTCCGATTGCAATTAGGTGCAATGGACTAATTACATGTGTCATCTAGCCCCAGGTGCGATGAAAGCATGTTTCATTTAAATACTATGATTATTAAGGAGAAATTTCTACAAAGGAAACTGTCAGCTTCATTTTCATTGTTGGCTGAAGTGCAGACAGCTTGGAGCAACTATCAATTTATGCTAAAGTTAATAGAATGGCTCAATTCATTCAGTACAAAGTTCAAAAACAAGGAAAGGCAGAAGTGCACAGGAAGACCATTTCCATTTCAAAATGTAAGTAGGTTTTCAAAGAAGATATAATTTCAAGATTGCCAAAGAATGATTCGTGCAAAAATTTGAAGAAAAAGAAAATAAGTCACCACTACCATGGTAAATCGTTCAAGAGAAAGCAGTAAATATTTGGTCAAAGAATTCAATCTATAAATAGGCATGCATTCCAAGTAACAAAGTTTAAGGCATTCAAGCTAGAAACAAGCTTTATTATTAAAGATTTAAATTACAATTGGAGATGCATTTTCAGTTGCATTACATTTATTATAATTATAGATGTAATCAATGTCACTGTGGGCAATTGTAATAAATATTGGCCATAAATATTAGCGATGAAAAGAGTTGAAACAACAAAATAATGTCTATATCATTATATTGTAGCTATTATTTAAATCCTTGTTACCTGTAATGAAAGGTGTGCATTTTCTTGTATCTTTTCTCTTCTTGGCTTTGGCTTTTTCATTTGCCTTAGCTTTAGACCCTAGCCCTCTTTAAGACTTTTGTGTAGCCCTTAAAGAAACTAAGAATGTTGTTATGTTTTCCTTTAATTTCTATGTTTTCATTTGAATTCATGCTTTAGGTTATCTATACAGTCAGTTAGATGCCTAAACTAAAGAAATTAGTTAAGGATGCACTGTTTCAAATATCCAAAATAATAGAAATTGAAAAGATTTTAGTTTTTCTCAGTATACAAAATTTAGGCGTCATCATTATTGTAACCATCAATCTTGAAGTCCTCACTAAGGCCTTCCAGCTTGTAAAGCATGTAGTGAAAAATCTTCAGTCACAATTCTAGAAATGATGACAATTACTTTAATTTTGAAAACCCATGAAGCAATAGCTTATTTTGGACTATCTTGGCTATTATGTTTCCATCATTCTTTAGCATTAATTCTTTTTGAAATAAAATAAAAGGGTTGCATATGCCACAACATGCCCCTAACATAACCTGATCGCTTGGATGGTGACACATGCAACTTAAAAGTGTGCCTTTAGAATATCCCTTGATCAGGATTTGGATTAGGCATAATGAGATGGTAGCAAGGGAAAAACTATTAAACAAATTGCTTGTTCAACTGGTCTTAGATGGCCACCACGAAATGGTCGAAGACTTAAAGTCGCCACTAACCATTTAGGCTACGCGTGATCAAATATCTATTGAAACCAATGTTCTAAATTATGAAACTCAATAAGTCGATTCCGAGGTCTACAGGGTCTAGAGATTTGTTAGTTGGGTTCGAGAGATAGTTATGAACAAAAAAAGTACAAACATCACCACGAGGCCTATAATTGGTACCTGCTAGCCACGTCTTACATTAATTTTAGTTTCCTTGATTTTAACCTGTCATAATTTTGACATAATCCCCTTTTATGCCTTACTTTTGTATAAAATTGTAAATTCAATTGTTTTTTAAAAAATTAAATGTTGTGTGCTTCCTGGATATGTGGGGAACATAGGATTTTTTGATGAAAATGATTTTCAGATTTAATTTTTGAAATTAGATATTCTATGTCAAGCACTGAAGAGAAAAAAACATGGAACATTGCCTTATAGTTTTCAAAAATGATTTTGAAATATGAATTTAAAATGAACAGCACAAAGAAAACATGTTAGTAAGACAAAAATAAATATAATAATTATAGCACAAAAATGAACAAAACCAAAAGCATAAAAAAATAGGGATAAGTGGGATGTATCTTGTAATGGTCTTCAATTATTGAGGAATAATCGGAATGACAAATTTGAGACACTTTTAAGACTCAATGGTCACTTGAAGTGTGGAAAGAAAGTTTTGATTAAAAGGCCCAAAGAGATCTGAGAGTGAAATTTTGAATTTTTTAGTGAAAAGTGGAGCTGGTGTCTATGGTGAAGAATTTAAATAATTTCAAAAAAAAGGATTAAAAGGCCAAGTGATGCTTGAGAGAGAGAAAATTTGTATTTTTGAGTAAAAAGTGAGGTTAGAATATTTCTTCATAAGATGGGGTTGAATTATCCCCACCAATAAAGATTTTAGATATTTTCAAAAGGTGGAATATTTTTCAGTGAAAATAAGTACTTTAAAATTAAAAGGTAATTTGAATAAAAGATAAAATTAATTTTTTGTTATATTTTAGCCTTGATCTGAGCCTCGTGGACCTGTTTGGTGAAACATGACTCCATGGGGAATTAATCGAATGCATTTCAAGGTATTCAAATGCCTTGAAACAGTAGTTCAAGAAAATTCATTTAATTTTTTCTTAAATCTAAAAATAAGGGACAATATCACCTTATCCAATATCCTAAATTTATTTTGGGTTAGTCCGAATGTCTCAGAGGGCAAATAAGGTATCTTTAGAAAGTTGACATGATAAATATTAATATAAAAATAACCCAAAATCCTAGAAAATCACTTTCTAGGTGAGATTGATTTTTAAGATTAGGTTTAATTTAGCATTGGCAGCACATGCTGGGGAAAAGGTGCAACAGATTTTGAAAAATCACTTTGGAATTGTTTGAAATCATTAAAAAACAAACAATACCTTTCCAGAAAGGAAATTGCTAAAATTTTTAGGAAAAATATTTTAAAAATTGAGAAAAATCATCCAGTGGGCCAAAATGATCGAAATAAAACATAAATAACAAATTCTACTGATTCTAAATAGCAAAGCTTCAGAAAATCATAACTCTCTTATCCGGAATGATTCGTTGGAAAGGTAATTCAATGACCTTTTAGCAAAAAATAAAAAAATTAGCAAAAAAATTTTTTGGGTTCAAAAATTATTTTTCCAAGGCAAAAAAGGTTTGATTTTTTTCGTTTTTCTTAGGTTTCCTAGAACTAAACTTGGGCCGTGGACATTCAAGTGTATGTGATGGTAGGAGGCCACTGATAGTGGCTTACAAGCTCAATGCGTGATCCTAAAGTAGTTTAGGATGATGAAATAGCCCATAAATCATGTCACTAGCGAGAGGTATTGGATCTCTTATTCAAGGCACATACACTTTAAATAATGTAATGTAAAAAAGACTATTTTATTTTTCAAAAATAGAATGTTTAATCTCATTTAATCATGAATCTAGACATTGAAAGCTTGATTTCTCCCTAAAATTGGAGGACCAATTAATGAAAACATCAAATCCATGTTAATCTCTATTTATTAAAGGTAACAAAGATTTAATTTGGGGGTTTCTTTGCAACACAGATTCTTGCAACAAAACAAACAAGCATCATGACAAACATGATATGAACTAAATATGATGTACATGACAACGAACATTGATAGCATTTCTAAACAAGCAAAGATGACATATTGACATGAAAGAGATGGCAAAAATGCAAGGAAATGTGCAAGAAAATGTTGGGAGATGTTCGAGTGACATCAAGAGTTATGCCATAAGAAATGACATGAACATGTTTGACCAAGAAAAAATATGTTGGAATTTTCAAGATAGCATCAAAACATGATTTTAAAGCAAAACTAGCACATAAGCCTAGTGAAACATGGTAGAAGGGTTAGCAAAGCACCGAAGTCCTAAGTCTACCACAACCAAGGACATAAAATGCATGAAGCTCTTAAAAATAGGGTTGCAAGGATTTGGCTTACTAAAATGATGAAAATACAAAAAGGCAAGTAAATGAATGGAGAAAAGGTAAGAAATATACCCAAAAGCTTAAAAGCCTTTGTAGTGATGTTGAGTAGAAAAGCCTCTACACTTATGGCTCTTTTCCTCCCCTTTGCTATTGATTAGTAAGAAAGGGTGGCCAAGAATGAGCTTCAAAGGATGAACTAACAATGGAGGGGGATTTAAGAGGAAAGATGAGTGAAATAGAGGGTTTTAGAAAAGTTTTTGGTGATGGTTTTAGGAAGCTATGGAAAGAGAGTGTTTTTTGGTTCTTTGGTGGTTGAGAAATGTTTTCAAAAAATATGTAAATGAAAAAGTGCCTTGGATAAGCCAAAGTTGGCTTTTTTATAATCTAATGTCAGCCAATGTTTTTTAAAGCCAAAGCAAGGTATTCTTGAATTTTCCTCCTATACCACATATCAACCTTATGTACTATGCTCAATTGGCTAGATTTTCATTGGCTACAACAAGCAATATTATAGAGCAGAAAGGTTTATGCAGTTTTTACATGGAAAAAAGCCATGCATGCCTTTAAACAAACCATGTTTTCCATGAAAATATCCCATTTTCAAGTCACTTTAGGTTTAAGAATTTTTTAAACCCAATCATAAGTCAAATGTTAAGGCTTGGTATGACCTTGATGATTTTGGTGCCCAAAACATGGCTAAATCAAAATTTTAGATTAATGGCAGAAAGGATAAAAATGGCATGAACTGGGCACAAATTACCTTATTTATCGATGCGAAGAACTTTGTCTCAATATATAAAGTAAATTTTATCTTCTTGTATCAATACATAGAATAAAATTTCCCAGATGTATCAATACAACAAAGGTTGTATCGGTACTCTTACTTGTGTATCGATGCATTTTGACCAAAAATTATGATTTTATATATAACACAAACACCCTTGGTATCGATACACCTAGTAATGTATTGATATAGTACCTTCTATATTGATACAACAAGTGGGGTTTTGGGTGACATGGAGGCTTTATATCAATATATGAAGACCTTATATTGATACCTTCTTGCATAATTATGGGTTTTCTATACCTTTGACTCTTTAAGCCCCTCACCTTAGCTGGGAATGATGGGAACTGATCCATACCCTTCCAAATGAAAGAT
>JBBYHK010354481.1:0-19603 GCA_038382065.1 Adansonia grandidieri | reverse complement strand
TTTTATATCGGCACTGCAATCATGTTCTCCATATTAAGATACACGATATTTATATTTTGGATTTACAAGAAAAGCTTTTCTTTCCACCATTTTCCTTATAATTAAAGTTCATCCATGAAATGAGATAAACTTAGATACTCTTAATAATCTCCATTCCTTTTGTTATTGGCACTACAATCATGTCCTCCTCATTGGGATACATGATACTGACACTTTGGATTTACAAGAAAATATTTTCTCTACACTATTTTCCTTAAAATCAAAGTTCATCGGTGAAAAGAGACAAACGTGGATGCTCATAATATTCTCCATTCATTTTGTTACGGGCACTACAATCATGTTCTCCACATTGGGAAACATGATATTAATGCCTTGGATTTGCAGGAAAACCTTTTCTTTCCACCATTTTCCTTATAATCAAGTTTTATCCGTGAAATGAGACAAACTTGGATTCTCACAACAATCTCTATTCCTTCTGTTGTTAGCACTACAATCTTGTTCTCCACATTGGGATACACGATATTAATGCTTTGGATTCGGAAGAAAAGCATGTCTTTCCCCTATTTTCGTTCAAATCAAAGCTTGTCTGTGTAAAGAGACAAAACTTGATGCTCATAATATTATTCATTCTTTTTGTTATAGGCACTACAATGATGTCCTCCACATTGGGATACATGATATTGGCACTTTGGGTTTGCAAGAGAAGCTTTTCTTTCCACCATTTTCCTTATAATCAAAGCTCAACTATGAAAAGAGACAGACGTCGATGCCCATAATATTCTCTATTTTTTTCGTTATGGGCACTACAATCTTGTTCACCACATTGGGATAGATGATACTGATGCATAGGATTTGCAAGAAAAGCTTTTCTTTCCACCATTTCTGTATAATAGAAATTTATTCCCAAAATGAGATAAACTAGGATACTCATAATATTCTCCATTCATTTTGTTATCGGCACTATAATCATTTTTTCCATATTAGGATACACGACATTGTCGCTTTGGATTTACAAGAAAAGCTTTTCTTTCCACCATTTTCCTTATAATCAAAATTCATCCATGAAATGAGACTAACATGGATACTCATAATAATCTCCATTCTTTTGGTTATTGGCACTACAATCATGTTCCCCTTGTTGGGATACACGATTTTGATGCATTGGATTTGCAAGAAAAACTTTTCTTTCCACCATTTTCCTTAAAATAAAAGTTCCTCCATGAAAAGGAACGAACTTGGATGCACATAATATTCTCAATTCTTTTTGTTATGGGCACTACAATCACATTCTCCACATTGGGATACATGATATTGATGCATTGGATTTGCAAGAAAAGCTTTTCTTTCAACCATTTTCCTTATAATCAAAGTTCATCCATGAAAGGAAACAAACTTGGATGCTCATAATATATTCCATTCTTTTTGTTATGGGCACTACAATTATGTTCTCTACATTGGAATACACGATATTGATGCTTTGCATTTGCAAGAAAAGCTTTTCTTTCCACCATTTTCCTTATACTACAAGTTCATCCGTGAAATGAGACAAACTTGGATCCTCATAATATTCTCTATTCTTTTTTATATGAGCACTGCAATCATGTTCTCCACATTGGGATACAGGATATTTATGCTTTGGATTTGTAAGAAAAGTTTTTCTTTCCACCATTTTCCTTATAATTAAAGTTTATCCATGAAATGAGATAAACTTGGATACTCTTATCCATTCCTTTTGTTATTAGCACTACAATCATGTCCTCCATATTAGGATACCTAATATTGATGCCTTGGATTTGCAAGAAAAGCTTTTCTCTCCACCATTTTCTCAAAAATAAAAGTTCATTCATGAAAAAAAAAACAAACTTGGATGCACATGATATTCTGAATTCTTTTGGTTATGGGCACTACAATCACGTTCTCCACATTGGGAAACACGATATTGACGCTTTTAATTTGCATGAAAACCTTTTTGTTTGCCATTTTCCTTACAATCAAGTTTCATCCATGAAATGAGACAAACTTGGATTCTCATAATAATCTCCATTCCTTTCATTATTAGCACTACAATCTTGTTCTCCACTTCGGGATACACAATATTAATGCTTTGGATTTGCAAGTAAGCATGTCTTTCCCCTATTTTCTTTCAAATTAAAGTTTGTCCACGTAAAGAGACAAACCTGGATGCTCATAATATTCTTCATTCTTCTTGTTATTCGCACTACAATGATGTTCTCTAGATTGGGATACATGATATTGATGCTTTGGATTTGCAAGAAAAGCTTTTCTTCCCACCATTTTCCTTATAATTAATGTTCATCCATGAAATAAGACAAACTTCGATACTTGTAATATTCCCCATTCTATTTGATATGGGCACTACAATCATGTTCTCCGCATTGGGATACATGATATTTATGCTTTGGATTTGGATGAAAAGCTTTTCTTTCCACCATTTTCCTTATAATCAGAGTTCACCCATGAAATGAGAAACTTGGAGACTCGTAATCGTCTCCATGCTTTTTGTTTTGGGCACAACAATCATGTCCTCCATATTGGGATACACGATATTGATGCTTTGGTTTGCAAGAAAAGGTTTTATTTCCACCTTTTTTCCTTATAATCAAAGCTCAGATGTGAATAGAGACAGACTTGGATGCTCATAATATTCTCCATTCTTTTTGTTATAGGCACTACAATCATGTTCTCCATATTGGGATACATGATCTTGATGCATTGGATTTGCAAGGAAAGCTTTTCTTTCCACCATGTTCCACATAATCAAAGCTCATATGTGAAAAAAGATAGAATTGGATGCTCATAATATCCTCGATTCTTTTTGTTATGGGCACTACAATCATTTTATCCACATGAGGATACACGATATTGATGCTTTGCATTTGTAAGAAAAGCTTTTCTTTCCACCATTTTCCTTATATTTAATGTTCATCTGTGAAATGAGACAAACTTAGATCCTCTTAATATTCTCTATTCTTTTTGATATGGGTACTGCAATCATGTTCTCCACATTAGGATACATGATATTTATGCTTTGGATTTGCAAGATAAGCTTTTCTTTCCACCATTTTCCTTATAATTAAAGTTCATCCATGGAATGCGATAAACTTGGATACTCTCAATAATCTCTATTCCTTTTGTTATTGGCACTACAATCATTTCCTCCACATTAGGTTACACGATATTAATGCTTTGGATTTGCAAGAAAAGCTTTTCTCTCCACCATTTTCCTTAAAATCAAAGTTCATCCGTGAAAAGAGACAAACTTGGATGCTCATAGTATTCTGCATTCATTTTGTTGCGGGCACTACAATCATGTTCTCCACATTGGGAAACATGATATTGATGCTTTGGATTTGCAAGAAAACTTTTTCTTTCTGCCATTTTCCTTGTAATCATGTTTCATCCGTGAAATAAGATAAACTTGGATTCTTGTAATAATCTCCACTCTTTTCATTATTAGCACTACAATCTTGTTCTCCATATTCGGATACACGATATTGATGCTTTAGATTTGCTAGAACAGCATGTTTTTCCCCCATTTTCCTTCAAATCAAAGTTTGTCTATACAAAGAGACAAACTTGGATACTAATAATGTTCTCCATTCTTTTTGATATGGGCACTACAATGATGTTCTCTATATTAGGATGCATAATATTGATGCTTGGATTTGCAAGAAAAGCTTTTCTTTCCACCATTTTCCTTATAATTAATGTTTATTTATGAAATAAGGCAAACTTTGATAATCGTAATATTCCCCATTCTTTTTGATATGGGCACTACAATCATGTTCTCCACATTGGGATACATGATATTGCTGCTCTGGATTTGCATGAAAAGCTTTTCTTTGCACTATTTTCCTTATAAGCAGAGTTCACCCATAAAATGAGACAAACTTGGACACTCCTAATAATCTCTATTCTTTTTGTTTTGGGCACAACAATCATGTCATCCACATTGAGATACACGATATTGATGCTTTGGATTTGCAAGAAAAGCTTTTCTTTCTACCATTTTCCTTATAATCAAAGGTCATCTATGAAAAGAGACAGACTGGGATGCTCATAATGTTCTCCATTATTTTTGTCATGGGCACTACAATCATGTTCTCCACATTGGGATGCAGGATATTGATGCGTTAGATTTGCAAGGAAAGCTTTTCCTTCCACCATTTTTTGTATAATAAAAATTCATCCATAAAATAAGACAAACTAGGATACTTATAATAATCTCCATTCCTTTTGTTATTGGCACTACAATCATGTTCTCCACATTGTGATACACGAAATTGATGCTTTGGATTTGCAAGAAAACCTTTTATTTCCACCATTTTCCTTATAATTAAAGTTCATCTGTGAAAAGAGACAAACTTAGATGCTCATAATATATTCCATTCTTTTTGTTAATATTCTTTCTTCTTTTTGATATGGGCACCGCAATCATGTTCTCCACATTAGGATACACGATATTGATGCTTTGCATTTGCAAGAAAGCTTTTCTTTACACCATTTTCCTTATATTTAATGTTCATCCATGAAATCAGATAAACTTGGATCCTTGTAATATTCTCTATTCTTTTTGATATGGGCACTGCAATCATGTTTTCCATATTGGGATACACGATATGTATGCTTTGGATTTGCAAGAAAAGCTTTTCATTCCACCATTTTCCTTATAATTCAAGTTCATCCATCAAAAGAGATAAACTTGGATACTCTTAATAATCTCTATTCCTTTTGTTATTAGCATTACAATCATGTCTTCCACATTGGGATACACGATACTGATGCTTTCAATTTGCAAGAAAAGCTTTTCTCTCCATCATTTTCGTTAAAATCAAAGTTCATCCGTGAAAAGAGACAAACTTGGATGCTCTTAATATTCTCCACTCATTTTCTTACAGGCAGTACAATCATGTTCTCCACATTGGAAAACATGATATTAACGCTTTGGATTTGCAAGAAAACCTTTTTTTTCCACTATTTTCCTTATAATCAAGTTTTATCCATGAAATGAGATAAACCTGAATTCTCATAATAATCTCCATTCCTTTCATCATTAGCACTACAATCTTGTTCTCCACGTTGGGATACGCAATATTGATGCTTTGGATTTGTGAGAAAAGCATGTCTTTCCCCCATTTTCCTTCAAATCAAAGTTTGTCCGTGCAAAGATACAAACTTGGATGCTCATTATATTCTTTAATTTTTTTGTTATAGGCACTACAATGATGTCGTTCACATTGGGATACATGATATTGATGCTTTGGATTTGCAAGAAATGCTTTTCTTTCCACTATTTTCCTTATAATTAATGTTCATCCATGAAATGAGACAAACTTCAGTACTCGTAATATTTCCCTGTCTTTTTGATATGGGCATTACAATCATGTTCTCTGCATTGGGATACATGATATTGATGCTTTGGATTTGTATGAAAAGTTTTTCTTTCCACCATTTTCCATATAATCAGAGTTCACTCATAAAATGACATAAACTTGGATACTCGTATTAATCTCCATTCTTTTTTCTTGGGCACAACAATCATGTCCTAGACATTGGGATACACGACATTGATGCTTTGGATTTGCAAAAAAAAAGCTTTTCTTTCCACCATTTTCCTTATAATCAAAGCTCATCTGTGAAAAGAGAAAGAGTTTGATGCTTATAATGTTCTCCATTCTTTTCATTATGGGCACTACAATCATGTTCTCCACATTAGGATGAATGATATTGATGCGTTGGATTTGCAAGGAAGGCTTTTCTTTCCATAATTTTTTGTATAATAAAAATACATCTGGGAAATGAGATAAACTGGGATAATCGTAATAATTCCATTCCTTTTGTTATTAGCACTGCAATCATGTTCTCCACATTGGGATACATGATATTGATGCTTGGATTTACAAGAAAAGCTTTTCTTTATACCAATTTTCTTAAAGTAAAAGTTCAATCGTGAAAAGAAACAAACTTGGATGCACATAGTATACTCAATTCTTTTTGTTATGGGCATTACGATCACGTGCTCCACTTTGGGATACATGATATTGATGTGTTAGATTTTTGAAAACAAGCTTTTCTTTCCACCATTTTCCATATAATCAAAGTTCATTCATGAAAAGAGACAAACTTGGATGCTCATAATATATTCCATTCTTTTTATCCTAGGCACTACAATCATGTTCTCCACATTGAGATACACGATATTGATGCTTTACGTTTGCAAGAAAAGCTTTTCTTTCCACCATTTTCCTTATATTTAATGTTTATCCGTGAAATGAGATAAACTTGGATCCTCATAATATTCTCTATTCTTTTGAATATGGGCACTGCAATCATGTTCTCCACATTGGGATACACGATATTTATGCTTTGTATTTCCAAGAAATGCTTTTCTTTCCACCATTTTCCTTATAATTCAAGTTCATCCGTGAAATGAGATAAACTTGGATACTCTTAATAATCTTCATTCCTTTTGTTATTGGCACTACAATCATGTCTTCCATATTGGGATACACGATATTGATGCTTTGGATTTGCAAGACAAGCGTTCCTTACAACCATTTTCCTTAAAATCAAAGTTTATTTATGAAAAGAGACAAACTTGAATGCTCATAATATTCTCCATTCATTTTGTTACAGGCACAACAATCATGTTGTCCACATTGTGAAACACGATATTGACACTTTGGATTTGCAAGAAAAACTATTCTTTCTGCCATTTTCCTTATAATCGAGTTTCATCCATGAAATGAGACAAACTTTGATTCTCGTAATAATCTCTATTCTTTTCATTATTAGCACTACAATCTTGTTCTCCATATTGGGATACACGATATTGATGCTTTGGATTTGAAAGAAAATATGTCTTTCCCCCATTTTCCTTCAATTAAAGTTCATCCATGCAAAGAGACAAACTTGGATGCTCATAATATTCTCTATTTTTTTGTTATGGGCACTACAGTGATGTTCTCCATATTGGGATACATGATATTGATGCTTTGGATTTGCAAGAAAAGCTTTTCTTTCCACCATTTTCCTTGTAATTAATGTTCATCCGTGAAATGAGATGAACTTCGATACTCCTAATATTCCCCATTCTTTTTTATATGGGCACTACAATCATGTTCTCTGCATTGGGATACATGATATTGATACTTTCGATTTATATGAAAACCTTTTCTTTCCACCATTTTTCTTATAATCAGAGATCACCTGTGAAATGAGACAAACTTGGATACTCGTAATAATCTCCATTCTTTTTGTTTTGGGCACAACAATCATGTCCTCAACATTGGGATACATGATCTTAATGCTTTGGATTTGCAAGAAAAGGTTTTATTTCCACCTTTTTCCTTATAATCAAAGCTCATATGTGAAAAGAGACAGAATTGGATGCTCATAATATTCTCTATTCTTTTTGTTATGGGCACTACAATCACGTTCTCCACATTGGGATACATGATCTTGATGCATTGGATTTGCAAGGAAAGCCTTTTTTTCCACCATTTTCCATGTAATCAAAGCTCATATATGAAAAGAGACAGAATTGGATGCTTATAATATCCTCCATTCTTTTTCTTATGGGCACTACAATCATGTTATCCATATTGGGATACACGATATTGATGCTTTGGATTTGCAAGAAAAGCTTTTCTCTCCACCATTTTCCTTAAAATCAAAGTTCATCCGTGAAAAGAGACAAACTCGGATGCTCATAGTATTCTGCATTCATTTTATTGCAGGCACTACAATCATGTTCTCCACATTGGGAAATATGATATTGACGCTTTGGATTTGCAAGAAAACTTTTTCTTTTTGCCATTTTCCCTGTAATCATATTTCATCCATGAAATGAGACAAACTTGGATTCTTGTAATAATCTCCGTTCCTTTCGTTATTAGCACTACAATCTTGTTCTCCACATTCGGATACATGATATTGATGCTTTAGATTTGCTAGAACAGCATGTTTTCCCCCATTTTCCTTCAAATCAAAGTTCATCCATGCAAAGAGACAAACTTGGATGCTAATAATATTCTCCATTCTTTTTTATATGGGCGCCACAATAATGTTCTCCATATTGGGATACACGACATTGATGCTTTGGATTTGCAAGAAAAGCTTTTCTTTCCACCATTTTTCTTATAATTAATGTTCATCTGTGAAATAAGGCAAACTTCGATATTCATAATATTCCCCATTCTTTTTTATATGGGCACTACAATCATGGTCTCCACATTGGGATACATGATATTGCTGCTTTGGATTTGTATGAAAAGCTTTTCTTTCCACCATTTTCCATATAATCAAAGTTTATTCATGAAAAGAGACAAACTTGGATGGTAATAATATTCTCCATTCTTTTTTATATGGGCGCCACAATGATGTTCTCCACATTGAGATACACAATATTGATGCTTTGCATTTGCAAGAAAAGCTTTTCTTTCCACCATTTTCCTTATATTTAATGTTCATCTGTGAAATAAGACAAACTTGAATCCTCATAATATTCTCTATTCTTTTGGATATGGGCACTGCAATCATGTTCTCCACATTGGGATACACGATATTTATGCTTTGGATTTCCAAGAAAAGCTTTTCTTTCCACCATTTTCCTTATAATCCAAGTTCATCCATGAAATAAGATAAACTTGGATAATCTTAATAATCTCCATTCCTTTTGTTATTGGCACTACAATTATGTCTTCCACATTGGGTTTGCAAGAAAAGCTTTCCTTGCCACCATTTTCCTTAAAATCAAAGTTTATTCATGAAAAGAGACAAACTTGGAAGCTCATAATATTCTCCATTCATTTTGTTACGGGCACTACAATCATGTTCTCCACATTGAGAAATATGATATTAACGCTTTGGATTTGCAAGAAAACCTTTTCTTTTTGCCATTTTCCTTATAATCAAGTTTCATCCATGAAATGAGACAAACTTGGATTCTCATAATAATCTCTATTCCTTTCATTATTAACTACAATATTGTTCTCCACATTGGGATACACGATATTGATGCTTTGGATTTGAAAGAAAAGCATGTTTTTCAACCATTTTCCTTCAAATCAAAGTTCATCCGTGCAAAGAGACAAACTTGGATGCTTATAATATTCTCCATTCTTTTTGTTATGGGCACTACAATGATACATGATGTTGATGCTTTCGATTTGCGAGAAAAGCTTTTCTTTCCACCATTTTCCTTGCAATTAATGTCCATACGTGAAATGAGACAAACTTCGATACTCCTAATATTCCTTATTCTTTTTGATATGGGCACTACAATCATGTTCTTCGCATTGGGATACATGATATTGATGCTTTTGATTTGTATGAAAAGCTTTTTTTTCCACCATTTTCCTTATGATCAGGGTTCACCCATGAAATGAGAAACTTGGAGAATGGTAATCATCTCCATTCTTTTTGTTTTGGGCACAACAATCATGTCCTCCCCATTGGGATACACGATATTGATGCTTTAGATTTGCAAGAAAAGGTTTTATTTCCACCTTTTTCCTTATAATCAAAGCTCATATGTGAAAAGAGACAAACTTGGATGCTCATAATGTTCTCCATTATCTTTGTTATGGGCACTACAATCATGTTCTCCACATTTGGATACATGATCTTGATGCATTGGATTTGCAAGGAAAATTTTTCTTTCCACCATTTTCCATATAATAAAAATTCATCCATGAAATGAGACAAACTGGGATACTTGTAATAATCTCCATTTCTTTTGTTGTTGGCACTACAATCATGTTCTTCACATTGGGATACATGATATTGATGCGTTTGATTTGCAAGAAAAGCTTTTCTTTCCACTATTTTCCTTAAAATAAAAGTTAGTCCGTGAAAAGAAACAAACTTGGATGCGCATAATATTCTCAATTCTTTTTGTTATGGGCACTACAATCACATGCTCCATATTAGGATACATGATATTGATGCATTCGTGAAAGCAAGAAAAGAATTTTTTTTCCACCATTTTCCTTATGATCGAAGTTCATTCGTGAAAAAAGACAAACTGGGATGCTCATAATAAATTCCATTCTTTTTGTTATGGGCACTACAATCATGTTCTCCACAGTGGGGTACACGATATTGATGCTTTGCATTTGCAAGAAAAGCTTTTCTTTCTACCATTTTCCTTATATTTAATATTCATCCGTGAAATGAGACAAACTTGGATTCCCATAATATTCTCTACTCGTTTTGATATGGGCACTGTAATTATGTTCTCCACATTGGGATGCACGATATTTATGCATTGGATTTGCAAGAAAAGCTTTTCTTTCCACCATTTTCCTTATAATTGAAGTTCATCCACGAAATGAGATAAACTTGGATACTCTTAATAATCTCCAATCCTTTTGTTATTAGCACTACAATCATGTCCTGCTCATTAGGATGCATGATATTGATGCATTGGATTTGCAAGAAAAGCTTTTCTTTCCACCATTTTCCATATAATAGAAATTCACCCGTGAAATAAGACAAACTGGGATACTCGTAATAATCTCCATTCCTTTTGTTATTGGCACTACAATCATGTTCTCCACATTGGGATACACGATATTGATGTGTTGGAAATAAAAGTTCATTCGTGAAAAGAAACAAACGTAAATGCACTACAATCATGTTCTCCACATTGGGATACACGATATTGATGTGTTGGAAATAAAAGTTCATTCGTGAAAAGAAACAAACGTAAATGCACATCATACTCTCAATTCTTTTTGTTATGGGCACTACAATCACATGCTCCACATTGGGATACATGATATCAATGCATTAGATTTGCAAGAAAAGCTTTTCTTTCCACCATTTTCTTTGTAATCAAAGTTCATCTGTGAAAAGAGACAAACTTGGATGCTCATAATATATTCCATTCTTTTTGTTATGGGCACTACAATCATGTTCTCCACATTAGGATACTTGATATTGATGCTTTGGATTTGCATGAAAAGCTTTTCTTTCCACCATTTTTTCTCATAGTCAGAGTTTATTCGTGAAATGAGATAAGCTTGGGTAGTCATAATAATCTCCATTCTTTTTGTCTTGGGCACAACAATCATGTCCTCCACATTAGGAGACATGATATTGATGTTTTGGATTTGCAACAAAAGCTTTTGTTTCCACCATTTTCCTTATAATCAAAGCTCATTTGTGAAAAGAGACAGACTTGGATGCTCGTAATATTCTTTATTCTTTTTGTTATGGGCACCATACTCATGTTTTCATATTAGAATACATGATATTGATGCTTTGAATTTCCAAGAAAAGCTTTTCTTTCCACCATTTTCCTTATTATTAATATTCTTCCATGAAATAAGACAAACTTGGATACCCTTAATAATCTTCATTCTTTTTGTTATTGGCACTAAAATCTTGTTCTCCACATTGGAATACACGATATTAATGCTTTGGATTTGCAAGAAAATCTTTTTTTCTACCATTTTCCTTAAAATTAAAGCTCATCTGTGAAAAGAGACAAACTTGGATGCCGATAGTATTCTCCATTCATTTTATTGTGGGCACTACAGTCATGCTCTCCCCATTAGGATACACAATATTAATGCTTTGGATTTGCAAGAAAAGCTTTTCTTTCCACCATTTTCCATGTAATTAAAGTTCATCTGTAAAATGAAACAGACTTGGATGGTCATAATATTCTCCATTCTTTTTGTTATTGGCCCTATAATCATGTTATCCATATTGGGATACACGATATTGACGCTTTGGATTTGAAAGAAAAGCTTTTCTTTCTACCATTTTCCTTAAAATCAATGTTTATCCGTGAAAAGAGGCAAACTTGGATGCTCATAATATTCTCCATGCTTTTTGTTATGGGCACAACGATCATGTTCCCCACATTGGGATACATGATACATGATACTCTTAATAATCTCCATCCCTTTTGTTATTGGCACTACAATCTTGTTCACTACATTGGGATACATGATTTTGATGCTTTGGATTTGGAAGAAAAGCTATTCTTTCCGTCATTTTCCTTAAAATCAAAGTTCATCTGTGAAATGAGATAAACTTGGATACTCTTAATAATCCCTATTCCTTTTGTTACGAGCACTACAATCATGTTCTCCACATTGGATACACGATATTGATGCATTGCATTTGCAAGAAAACTTTTTCTTTCCACCATTTTCCTTATAATCAAGTTTCATCCATGAAATGAGACAAACTTGGGTTCTCATAATAATCTCCATTCCTTTTGTTATTATCACTACAATATTGTTCTCTACATTGAGATACGCAATATTGATGCTTTGGATTTGCAAGAAAAGTTTGACTTTCCCCCATTTTCCTTAAAATTAAAGTTCATCTGTGAAAAGAGACAAACTTGGATGCTCATAATATTCTTCATTTTTTTTGTTATGGGTACTACAATGATGTTCTCCACACAGGGATACACGATATTGATGCTTTGAATTTGCAAGAAAAGCTTTTCTATCCGGCATTTTCCTTATAATTAATGTTCATCCATGAAATGAGACAAACTTGGATGCTCGCAATAATCTCTATTCTTTTTGTTGTGGGCGCAACAATCATGTCCTTGCATTGGGATACATGATATTGACACTTTAGATTTGCAAGAAAAGCTTTTCTTTCCACCATTTTCCTTATAATCAGAGTTCGCTTGTGAAATAAGACAAACTTGGATACTTCTAATAATCTCAATTCTTTTTGTTATTGGCACTACAATTATGTTGTCCACGTTGAGATACGCGATATTGATGCTTTGGATTTGCAAGAAAAGCTTTTCTTTCCATGATTTTGCTTACAATTAATGTTCATCCGTGAAATGAGACAAACTCGGATACTCGTAATAATCTCTATTCCTTTGGTTATTGGCACTACAATTTTGTTCCCCATATTGGGAGACACGATATTGATGCTTTCCATTTGCAAGAAAAGCTTTTTTCCCCAATTTTCCTTATAATTAATGTTCATCCATGAAATAAGACAAACTTGGATACTTTTAACAATCTCCATTCCTTTCGTTATTGGCACTACAATCTTGTTCTCCACATTGGGATACATGATTTGATGCTTTGTATTTGCAAGAAAAGCTTTTCTTTCTACCATTTCCTTATAATTAATGTTCATCTGTGAAATGAGACAAACTTGGATACTTGAAATATTGTCCATTCTTTTTGATAATGGGCATTACAATCATGTTCTCCACATTGGGATACACAATAATTGATGCTTTGAATTTCCAAGAAAATCTTTTCTTTTCACCATTTTCTTCATAATTAATGTTCTTCTGTGAAATAAGACAAACTTCGATACTGTTAATAATCTCTATTCCTTTTGTTATTGGCACTACAATCTTGTTCTCCACATTTAAATAAATGATATTGATGTTTTGGATTTGCAGGAAAAGCTTTTTTTTTCGCCATTTTCCTTAAAATCAAAAGTTCATCTGTGAAAAGAGACAAACTTGGACGCTGATAATATTCTCCATTCTTTTTGTTATGGGCACTACAATCATGTTCTCCTCATTAGGATACATGATATTGATGCATTGCTTTTGTAAGAAAAGCATTTCTTCCCACCATTTTCCTTATAATTAATGTTCATCTGTGAAATGAGACAAACTTGGATACTTGTAATAATCTCTATTTTTTTATACAGGCACTAAAATCATGTTATTCTCATTAGGATAAACGATATTGAAGCTTTTGGTTTGCAAGAAAAGCTTTTCTTCCCACCATTTTCCTTATAATCAATGTCCGACAAACTCAGATGCTCATAATATTCTCCATTCTTTTTGTTATGGGCGCTATAATCATGTTCTCCTTATTAGAATACACGATATTGATGCATTGCATTTGTAAGAAAAGCTTTTCTTTCCACCATTTTACTTATAATTAATGTTCATCCATGAAATGAGACAAACTTGGATACTCATAATAATCTCCATTCCTTTTACCATTGGCACTATAATCATGTTCTCCATATTGGGATACACGATATTGATGTTTTGGAATTGCAATAAAAGCTTTGCTTTCCACCATTTTCATTATAATCAAGGTTCATATATGCAAAGAGACAAACTTAGATGCCTATAATATTCTCCATTCTTTTTGTTATGGTCACTATAACCATGTTCTCCTCATTGGGATACACGATATTGATGCTTTGGTTTGCAAGAAAAGCTTTTATTTCCACCATTTTCCTTAAAGTCGAAGTTCATCCATGAAATAAGACAAACATGGATACCTGTAATAATCTCCATTCTTTTTGTCATTGGCACCACAATCATGTTCTCCACATTGGGATACACGATACTGATGCTTTATATTTGCAAGAAAAGCATTTCTTTCCACCATTTTCCTTATCATTAATGTTCATCCCTAAAATGAGATAAACTTGGATACTCATAATAGTCTCCATTCCTTTTCATATGGGCACCATAATCATGTTCCCCACATCAGGATACACGATATTGGTGCTTCGAATTTGCAAAAAAAGCTTTTCTTTCTGCCATTTTTCTTATAATCAAAATTTATCCGTCAAATGAGACAAACTTTGATTCTCATAATAATCTCCATTCTTTTTACTATGGGCACTAAATCATGTTCTTCTCAGAGGGATACACGATATTGATGCTTTGGATTTGTAAGAAATGCTTTTCTTTCCACCATTTTCCTTATAATTAATGTTCATCTGTGAAATGAGACAAACTTGGATACTTGTTATAATCTCCACTCTTTTTGTTATGGGCACAGCAATCATGTTCTTCTCATTGGGATACACCATATTAATGCTTTGGATTTGCAAGAAATGCTTTTCTTTCCACCATTTTCCTTATAATTAATGTTTATTCGTGAAATGAGACAAACTTGGATATGTGTTATAATCTTTATTCTTTTTGTTATGGGCACAACAATCACGTTCTCCTCATTGGGATACA
Source organism: Adansonia grandidieri (assembly GCA_038382065.1). Lineage (NCBI taxonomy): Eukaryota > Viridiplantae > Streptophyta > Magnoliopsida > Malvales > Malvaceae > Adansonia > Adansonia grandidieri. Next base: position 4,638 of record JBBYHK010354481.1, on the reverse strand, counting down.
TGATATTGATGCTTCAATTTTGCAAGAAAAGTATTTTTCCCCCATTTTTCATATAATTATAGCTCATCCGTCAAATGAGACAAACTCCGATACTCATAATAATCTCTTTTTTTTTTCATTGGCACTACAATCATGTTCTCTGCATTGGGATACATGACATTGATGCTTTGTACTTGCAAGAAAAGCTTTTCTTTCAACCATTTTCCTTATAATTAAAGTTCATCTGCAAAATGAGACAAACTTGGATACTTATAATAATCTCCATTCTTTTCACCATTGGCACTACAATCATGTTTTCTATATTAGATACACGATATTGATGCTTTAGAATTGCAAGAAAAGCTTTTCTTTCCACCATTTTCCTTATAATCAAAGTTCACATGTGAAAAGAGACAAACCTGGATGCCGAAAATATTCTCCATTTTTTTTTGTTATGGGTGTTATAATCATGTTCTCCTTAGAGGGATACATGATATTGATGCTTTGGATTTGCAAGAAATGCTTTTCTTTCCACCAGTTTCCTTATAATTAATGTTCATCTGTGAAATGAGACAAACTTGGATACTTGTTATAATCTTCATTCTTTTTGTTATGGGACAACAATCATGTTCTCCTCATTGGGATACACGATATTGATGCTTTAGATTTGCAAGAAATGCTTTTCTTTCCACCATTTTTCTTATAATTAATGTTCATCTGTGAAATGAGACAAACTTGGATACTCGTTATAATCTTCATTCTTTTTGTTATGGGCATAGCAATCACGTTCTCCTCATTAGGATACATGATATTGATGCTTCAGTTTTGCAAGAAAAGGATTTTTTTCCACCATTTTCCACATAATTATAGTTCATCCGTTAAATGAGACAAACTCTGATACTCATAATAATCTCCATCTATGTCATTGGCACTACAATCATGTTCTTTACATTGGGATACATGGCATTGACGCTTTGTACTTACAAGAAAAGCTTTTCTTTCCACCATTTTCCTTATAATTAAAATTCATTCGTGCAATGAGACAAACTTGGATACTAATAATAGCCTCCATTCTTTTCGCCATTGGCACTAGATCATGTTCTCTGTATTAGGATACACGATATTGACGCTTTGGAATTACAAGAAAATCTGTTCCTTCCACCATTTTCCTTATAATCAAAGTTCATATGTGAAAAAGACAAACTTGGATGCCCACAATATTCTCCATTTTTTTTGTTACATGTGCTATAATCATGTTCTCCTTAGAGGGATACACAATATTGATACTCTGGATTTGCAAGAAACGCTTTTCTTTCCACCATTTTCCTTATAATTAATATTCATCCATGAAATAAGACAAACTTGGATACTTGTTATAATCTCTACTCTTTTTGTTATGGGCATAACAATCATGTTCTCCTCATTAGGATACACGATATTGATGCTTTGGATTTGCAAGAAATGCTTTTTCTCCACCATTTTTCTTATAATTAATGTTCATCCGTGAAATGAGACAAACTTGGATACTTGCTATAATCTTCATTCTTTTTGTTATGGGCACAATAATCATGTTCTCCTCATTGGGATACATGACATTAATGCTTCGATTTTGTAAGAAAAGCATTTTTTCCACCATTTTCCATATAATTATAGTTTATCTGTCAAATAAGACAAACTCCGATGGTCATAATAATCTCCATTTTTTTTCATTGGCACTACGATCATGTTCTCTAAATTAGGATACATGACATTGATGCTTTGTACTTTCAAGAAAAGCTTTTCTTTCCACCATTTTCCTTATAATTAAAGTTTATCCGCGAAATGAGACAAACTTGGATACTCATAATAATCTCCATTCTTTTTGCCATTGGCACTAGATCATGTTCTCTATATTAGGATACACGATATTGACACTTTGGAATTGAAGGAAAAGCTTTTCTTTCCACCATTTTCCTTATAATCAAAGTTCATGCGTGAAAAGAGACAAACTTGGATGCCCATAATATTCTCCATTTTTTATTATGGGTGTTATAATCATGTTCTCTTCATTGGGATGCATGATATTGATGCTTTGGATTTGCAAGAAAAGCTTTTCTTTCCACCATTTTCCTTATAGTCAAAGTTCATCCGTGAAATAAGACAAACATGGATACTCTAATAATCTCCATTATTTTTGTCATTGGCACTACAATCATGTTCTCCACATTGGGATACACGATATTGATGCTTTATGTTTGCAAGAAAAGCTTTTCTGTCCACCATTTTCCTTATCATTAATGTGCATCTATGAAATGAAACAAACTTGGATACTTATAATATTCTCCATTCCTTTTGACATGGGCACTACAATCATGCTCTTAACATCCGGATACACGATATTGGTGCTTCGGATTTGCAAGAAAAGCTTTTCTTTCCTCCATTTTCCTTATAATGAAAATTCATCCGTGAAATAAGACAAAATTGGTTACTCATAATAATCTCCATTCTTTTTGTAATTGGCACTACAATCAAGTTCTCTACATTGGGATACACAATATTGATGCTTTGCACTTACAAGAAAAGCTTTTCTTACCACCTTTGGCCTTATAATTAAAGTTCATCTGTGAAATGAGACAAACTTGGATACTCGTTATAATCTCTATTCTTTTTGTTATAAGCACAACAATCATGTTCTCTTCATTGGGATACATGATATTGATGCTTCAGTTTTGCAAGAAAAGCATTTTTTCCACCATTTTCCACATAATTAAAGTTTATCCATGAAATGAGACAAACTTGGACACTCATAATAATCTCTATTCTTTTTGTCATCGACACTACAATCATGTTCTCTACATTGGGATACATGACATTGATGCTTTGTACTTACAAGAAAAGATTTTCTTTCCACTATTTTCCTTATAATTAAAGTTCATCCATGAAATGAGACAAACTTGGCTACTCATAATAATCTCCATTCTTTTCGTCATTGGCACTACAATCATGTTCTCTACATTGTGATACATGATATTGATGCTTCAGATTTGCAAGAAAAGCTTTTCTTTCCACCATTTTGCTTATAATCAAAGTTCATATGTGAAAAGAGACAAACTTGTGTGCCTATAATATTCTCCATTCTTTTTGTTATGGGCACTACAATTATGTTTTCCTCATTGGGATACATGATATTGATGCTTTGGATTTGCAAGAAAAGCTTTTCTTTTCACCATTTTACTTTTAATCAAAGTTCATCCATGAAATGAGACAAACCTTAATACTCATAATAATCTCCATTCCCTTTGTTATTACACTACAATCATGTTCTCCGCATTGGGATTCACGATATTGAAGCTTTGGATTTGCAAGAAAAGCTTTCCTTTCCACCGTTTTCCTTATATCAAAATTCATCTGTGAAACGAGATTGATGCTTTGATTTGTAGGAAAAGATTTTCTTTCCACCGTTTTCCTTATAATTAATGTTCATCTATGAAACGAGACAAACTTTCATACTCGTAATAATCTCAATTCTTTTTGTTATGGGCACTGCAATCATGTTCTCCTTATTAGGATACACGATATTGATGCTTTAGATTTGCAAGAAAAGCTTTTCTTTCCACCATTTTCCTTATAATTAACGTTCATCCGTGAAATGAGACAAACTTAGATACTCACAATAATCTTCGTTCCTTTTGTTATTGGCACTACAAATTTTGTTCTCCACATGGGGATACATTAAATTGATGCTTCGAATTTACAAGAGAAGCTTTTCTTTCTACCATTTTCCTTATAATCAAAATTCATTCATGAAATGAGACAAACTTGCATTCTCATAATAATCTCCATTCCTTTTATTATAGGCACTACAATCATGTTCTCCTTATTGGGATATACGATATTGATGCTTTGGATTTGTAGGAAAAGCTTTTCTTTCCACCATTTTTCTTATAATTATTATTCATCCATAAAACAAGATAAACTTTGATACTCATAATAATCTCCATTCTTTTTGTTATAGGCACTGCAATCATGTTCTCTTTATTGGGATACACGATATTGGTGCTTTAGATTTGCAAGAAAAGTTTTTCTTTCCACCATTTCCTTATAATTAACGTTCATCCGTGAAATAAGACAAACTTGGATACTCGCAATAATCTTCGTTCCTTTTGTTATTGGCACTGCAATGTTTTTCTCTACATTGGGATACACGAAATTAGTGGTTTGGATTTGCAAGAGAACCTTTTCCTACCACCTTTGGCCTTATAATTAAAGTTTATCTGTGAAATAAGGCAAACTTGGATACTCGTTATAATCTCTATTCATTTTGTTATAGGCATAACAATCATTTTCTCTTCATTGGGATACATGATATTGATGCTTCGGTTTTGCAAGAAAAGCATTTTTTTCTACCATTTTCCACATTATTAAAGTTTATCCGTGAAATGAGATAAACTTGGATACTCATAATATTCTCCATTCTTTTTGTTATGGGCACTACAATCATGTTCTCCTTATTGAGATACATGATATTGATGCTTTGGATTTGTAAGAAAAGCATTTCATTCCACCATTTTGCCATATAATTAGAGTTCACTCATGAAATGAGACAAACTTGGATACTTATTATAATCTCCATTCTTTTTGTCATCAACACTACAATCATGTTCTCCACATTGGGATACA
>JBBYHK010354151.1:11255-24648 GCA_038382065.1 Adansonia grandidieri | reverse complement strand
AACTTCTCTTTTCCAACAGCCATTCCAACAAGACTAATACACTCCATGGATTTGGCACGAAGCATGCGATTAGATTTGTCAGTTGCATTCACCAAAATAGCTTTTAGGTATGGTATAACTGCATCATAATATTTTTGGAAGTGCTCCTACAAACCGCCAAATCATTGAACTGAGTTGTCCATATAAAAAATATAACTTATTAATCTAGCTTTATTATGGGTAAAAACTATACTTGAGATGAGTCAGCAACTGATGCCAAAGCAGTCAAGGCACCTTCTTGCACCATTTGCTTCCCATTCTGCATGATATACTTCATATTAGACAAACAAAAACAATAATCTCCTTAAATATAGCTAATTTAATGCATCTTGATGTGACATTCATAACTCTAATTGTCAAACCTGTAAAAGTACAAGCAATTTGCTAACTATTCCATCCAAGTAAGGTGTTAAAATTTCTGGAGTGCAATTTTCACTGAAGTTGAGCACAGCTGAGGCAGCATGGGCCTGTTCAGACAGAAATTATATAACAAAACAAACTGTTGTTCATAGTAAACAATAAAATCTTGACAATATCCTTCGAGCAGGGAATGAGGTAAAAGAAAAAACAAAAAAACTCTTAACATTATAATACAACTCTTCCAGTTTCCTGAACGTAGCCATAGCTCCATCCATCTTTAAACCAGAACTAAGTATCATTTAACTTAAAGATGGTTTTTTCCCCATAATCCACAACATTCAGGAAGTTGCCACTGATGCAGCATTGACTATCCAATCATTTAATTCCCCTTCACAATCAGTTATGAGGCTCTTACACACATCCACCATTTCAGAAGCTAATCTGTTAAGATGCTAGCAACACTTAAAGTCCAAGTTCTGTTTTGTCTTTCAAGAAGAGGTAAGGCAGAGAATTTTATAATGAAATCCAAAAATTTTGTTTTATCAGTTGAGTATTTAAAAATTGTGAGTTCTTATAATATCATATGAAATTTTAGTAAAAAGGAATTGGTTGTTGTTGTGGGGGGAGGGGGATGAGGGGAGAGGAGGTTAACTATACCACAGACACATGCAAAAAGGGAAAAATAGGATGAACACAATACTCTATGGAAAGCGCTATGCAATTTAGTAAATGGCTAAATGCTGCAATCATCTGCCTCCAGCCTAAAGTGATTTTCAACTTGTTTCCCTCCACTTACAGATTAGATCACACTAGCACCCAGCTAATAACACAAGGGAATGATGACATGAAACAAATCTTTAGCAACAGTCTAAAGTATAAAATAGATTCATGAAAGAAAAATTATAAATCTCTGAGCAACCTGAACTCGTGGATTATGGAAATCATCCATAGCAGCGGCTAACGCTGGCAATACTCTTTGGTGATATTGGTTTTGCAAATCCGGACCCAAGTCGGTAGACAATTGCCCAACTGCATTAATAGCAGCCCACCTCACACGGGGATGAGAATGATGAAAGGAATTCAAGACCATGGAAACCACTTGTTCAAGATTTTTAATCATAACCTGCAAGCCCAGCAACAAATTAAAATTCAACAAAATAGGGAACATGTTCTGAACTCTTCACTTTGACCATCAAACATAAGGCAGCAACCATGTAACCCCATTTTTTTTCTCTTTCAAACATAATGCTAACAAAGTGCAACCACTTGAAACAAAAAAAAAGTAACTACTGAATTTACTAAAAGCTGGGATTGTTACAAACTAAAAAGAACTAGAATAATGGCAATAACCATATTAAAACATTTCATATTTTTTTTGGTCTGACAATATTAAAACATATTATAATACTAGGTATACCTTGGCACAACCCTCAGCAATCTGAGCAAGGGCAATTAATGCAGCATGGTGCTTTTGCCACTCAGGAGCAGCCAAGTAAGCTGGTAACTGCTCGGATGCAACAGGAACAATTGTATTTCCACCCAAGGAAATTGCCAGACGATCCAAACACTCCTGTCCGACACTATAATTACTAGTCTCTCCAGCATCCTCGTCCTCAGTTTCAGCAGTGTGCCATGCTGCATCATCCTCAATGTCCAGCAACATTCTCATCAATATGGCAAATAGCCTACTAATAAACTGTGGCAGCTTCCTCATCATTCCGGGGGCACGTTCCCTTGCTTCAGCTAAGGTAATCACAAACTCAATGGCCAAGTGGCGTGTCCCTTCCTCAAGCGATTCTGCCTCCGCAATCTGCAACATAGACCCCACCACATCAACAAGCTGCCTCCTAAGAAACCGCGGCTCCGTCCCTGCCAACTCAATCAACAGCTCCAGTGCCTCCTGAGCGGTAGCCTCATTCCCGTTATTCAAAGCCTCCGTCAAGGTCCTCATCATTGCTGGCAAAAGATCCTGAAACCTATCCCGATCAGATGAGCTTGTCAAACACTGAATAAAATTGATGACTGCATTCAAGGCAGCGATTTTGACATCGGCATTAGAACTTTCAGTCAAGCATCTCAAGAACACAGCGTGTAGATCCTTTATAAAAGGAGTCAACACATCCCCAATATACTGACTCAGCTGCGCAAATATCAAAAAGGCAGATTCCTGTAATCTAGGGGAATCCGAAGAGACACACTGGAACATAAAAGGCAAGAGCTCTGGCCACCCATTCTCCGGTAAAATACTAGAAGCAAGCTCCGCAACAATATCGCACAACTTTTTAGACAAAGTTTTAGTGGTTTCGACTTGGATTTGAGACAGAAGCACAGATTTAAGTGAGGAGTGGGTGGAGATGTTCAGACGAGGCCAGATATAAGAGTCGTCACGGGTCAACAGCTTACGGAGAAGAATAGCAGCCATGGCACGAGTCTCAGGTTGAGCGCAGACTTGGAGGAGGTGGGTAAGGCGTAGACAGAGGGCGTCAGGTTCTGATTGCTTGCATAGATTGAATAAGGCCTCCGCATGAGAACGTTGCTCATTTGAGGAGGACATCAAGTGGGAGACTAGGGTTTCGAATGGAGCCAGGTCGGGTCCTAAGACGACGGCAAGCTGGGATTGCTGGTCCATGGCGGCAGCGGCGAAGGAGAAGAAGACGATGATATCGATCCCTCTCTCCTTCTTTGGTTTTTTCTTTTTTCCTTACGTTTTGTTCAGTCTATGACTACTCGTTCTGCTGTGAGAGACAGAATTGCGTAAAAGGAGAGATTTTGTGAGAGAGTGAATTAGGGCTGACAAAGAAGAGGAGTCCTGATTAGCTGTCCTTTGACATGCCGTGATGATTAATGTGGTACCCACGGCCAACCTTATTTTCTTCTTTTCATTCATATGCAACTCAAACAAATTATGCACAGCCGTATTACGGTAAAAAATGTGAAAAAAAAAATTTATTGTAAATAAAGTAAAAGGAGAAGAGAGAAATCAAGATAAGCAAAATATGAGTTTCAAAATCTAATTCTTCAAGAATTAGTTATGTTTTTATTTTTTTGTATTTTTATATTTTGTTGAATAAAAATACGTGACTCAAACATAGGTGCACTTCTCAATACCGTATACCATATTTAAATACATGTATCATGGAGTAATGTATCATATTCATATACATGTACCATCATTATTAAACACTAACAACCAAACCATACAAAGTATATAGTCATTTACCATATACATGCATGTTTTATGTCACTTCCTCTTGAATGATTATTCACGATAAATATGTCTCGTTAAAACCTTATTAAAAAGACTTAATGGGACAAAAGCTTACCAAAGAAAAAAGAGTACACTATTTATAATTTCTTTCTGTCAAAATAAAACCAAATAAACAATGTCTTTAAGCAGGCGCATTCTAATATTATGCACGTGCTTCTTGAAAAAATTAAAGTTAGCAAAGCTATTATGAATAGATCTGCGGGTTGTCACTTGAGCAAATTTCATGAACATCAACATTACCTTTCTTCAAAAGTTCATGTGTGTAAAAGAACTTTAGTGAAATATGTTTAGTTCCATCACCTTTTATGTAACCACCTTTGATTTGTGTAATGCATGCTATATTATCCTTATGCATCATTTTCCATGAACAATCCACATTCTCCTCTAATATGTTGAATCACAATTCTTAATCAGATGCATTCACAACTTATTTCATGAATTGCCAATATTTCTTAATGATTTGATGAGGTAGCAATCATTGTTTATTTTACAGACCATCATAAGATAGCAGTATCACCATCTGTGAAGACATTACTAAAGGAAAGTTCGAGCTTATGCTTATCGAAATAGGCATAAAATATTTAACTAATTAAATATACGCAGCAAAAAAGTAAACAAAAAAAAAACTCAGATTTCTTTAGGATTTTAGGCTGATATGGACATGCAATCGATTTAGGCAATTTAAAATATAGATCTAATAGAGGATCTTACTTACTCAAGGACTATAAAATCTAAGTGTGTCGATCCCTGCACGATTGTTGCCACAACTTGGTTACTTCAATCCATTTTTAAAGCTACAAGCAACATAAGCATCCCACCTCTAACGCCAATCCACATAGGTGGTTGTTGGAACCTTCATGAAAGTTTAGTGGTTCCCTGGTGCTAGCCTAAAAGCTTGAAAAGTCTTAACCAAAATATAGGAACTAGTTGCTCTCCTTCACACACAACTAAGAATAGTTTTAGGAAGTTGCATGGATGTGAGATAGCATTGTAGGGAGACCATAGGGATGTGGCAATCATGGTTTCTTACCTCCTGTTAACATTGTCTATGCTAAAAAGTGCTAGATATGAGTTTTCTTACTTTTCTCAGGATCAAAAACAATTTTAGACCTTCCAAGGAACAAATGATGCCCTATTAGTGTAGGGAAAGCAAAATTGCTCCAATCATGGCTTAAAGATTTAAGGATATAGTGCTTAGGGTTTTCTAATAGCCAAAAAAATGTAATGGCCACTTAAAAACTCATATAGATGTCTATTTATCCATTAAAAATTAGGTTGTCTTAACTAACGGGTCAACCAAGCCCAATACTATTAAACCTATAGGCGGTGCCATTGATGGTGCCATCATGTGGATCTAGGTGAAACTCTTTTGCCTAGTCCATTTAGGATTGGACTCAATCATTAACTATTTAATATCTTAGCCTAATCGAACATCAGTGAAGTCTACTAATGCTATGTCTAACTCATATCAAGTCCAAATAGGTTTTGTTCAAAACAAGGCTCATTTGTCTTAATAATTAGGGCTTTTAGGCCAACCTTTATTTATGTGCAAGAACATTTAATTCTCAATTAAATTCCTCATCGAAGTAAGTAAAACAAGTTTGCTTCATGTAAATATTATTAAATAATTATTTAATTTACTTGAAGTAATTATTCAACCCAAAAACAAGACACTCTTACTCGAAGTAATTTTTCAAAACAAGGCTTTAATTAGATTTTATAAATCTAATTTATATCTTTAATAATACTTAAAATTAATTCAATTAAGTCCTCTACATTTTACCTTTTGCTTAATTAACTCATACTTAATTAACCCAAATTTAATCGAACATATCATCTTATTATGTCTGATCTATTAGGGTCCCAACATGTCGATTTTGCAACGTGGCGAGGATGTGAATCCTATGCACCAAACTTAAAAGGTGGGTGAATCCTTTATTTCTTTATTTTTTTTTCTTTTTTGTTTGTATTAGGGACTAAGTAGCTGGTGTGAATTGGTCACTTAACACTCAATAGTCATTATGAAATGACCGTTTGTCTTGAAGCTACTACCAATCTGTTTTAGCTAGGTGAGATTGGTCACCTACTCGAGTTCATATTTTTGAAGGTTACCAAACCCTTAAAAACAAACTCTGAGGTTAATGTTAATTCCATAGATCATATGAAAGGGTTCGGGATTCAGTTACTATGATAAATAAGGATTGATCCTTTTCATTACACTAAAAAATCAATCCCTTTTAATTACGCGTTAACTCAAATCTTGATTTTATTCAGTTTTGGAATCCAATATTTAATTAAAATTTTCATATTTCAAAGACAATTCTCTAAACTGAATTTATTATTCTATTAGAGAAAATCGAGTGTTTAAATGCTTTCCCATCCAAAATATCTTTCGTATCCTATTAGAAGATAGGAGGAATATAAAAGGTTTTATTTTTGTGAAATTTAAAATATCTTAATTTTACTCATTTTTAAAATGGGTATACCTTAATTCAAATTAATCGATAAGATGACTTCCATAGGCTAGAGCACACTTATAGATCATTTTAACTCGAGGATATTGCCTCAATTAAAAAAAAAAACTCTGATTTTAGGGAAAATAGTGATAAACTTGTCCTAAGACCTAGCTTCGACGAAAAGTACAAAACTAGACTTAAAAGATTTAGACTTAATCGGGGAGACCAAAATGTCTGCTAAAATGCACTTTGATATGAAAACATCCTAGTGATCTTAATTGACTCGATTTTAAGGTATAACTAAATTTTACCTATGGGATGCCATGCTAATTGATGTTTCTTAAAAGAATATGTATGAATAATTTTATTAAATTACTTCAAATTAAAATTATTTTAAAAAAAATCCAAGAAGAGTAGATAAAAAAACATAAATGAAATTTTTAATATTTTTTATAGTTCTTTCCACTATTTTTTTTATTAATTTTAAAAAATAAAAAAATGATGAAAAATATTTTTATTCCTTTCATACATAAAAATCTAAAAGTGAGTAAAAATTTTCACTAAATATATATTTATCAAATTTTTAGTGAAATTATTACAAACTATAATTCATTAAAATTTTTAGTAAAATAATCACAATAATAATGAAAAAAAGAAAATTGATTTTTTCTTATTATTTTTCTATTCATTTCCATTTATTTATTTCTTTTATTTCTTCCTTTTTTTTGTTTTTTATCATGTAATTTATGAAATTTTATTAAAATTGATAAATTGTAAGAAAATTAAAAACTCAAGCAACAATAATAATAAAAAAATTTCTTAATTATTTTCGTTTTCATTTTCTTTTTTCTTATTCTCTCATTTGCGTTTTCATGGAGGAATTAAATTTTTAAAATTATGTGAATAATTGTATCATATTATTTTAAATTAAGTTTAAAATTTTTTAATGAATGAGAAGAGAAAAAAGTATCTAATTTTTTTATTTATTTTTAATACATTTTATACAAATTTATAAATAAGATTTTATTATTTTTTTAAACAATAATTTTTCCTTAAAAATGGAAAATATTTCTAATTTTTAAATGCATAAAATTAAAAAGTATTTAAAAATAAATATATTAATTTCATGATAAAATAGTGAATTTAAAAAAATTTAAAGCAATAATACCAAAAATAACTTTGTGGAAGATGGAGATAGGTGAAATGGTAAGGTGGAAAAGGTTTTTTCTCTCTTCCCCCCCCAGTCAATATTATTTTTTCTTTTTCAAATTAATTAAGCTTGTCGAAATATTAAGCTTGTCGAAAAACATTTTAACCTCCACTAGAAGACAAAATAAGACTAAGATATTGATCTTTAAAGAAAATTACTACTAAATCCTAGGACTCAGTTTTAATATATATATATATATATTATATCATTATAGTTTATAAATATAGATGATAAATTATATATATTATAGATAACTAAAATGCCCCTTTAAGGTATTCTTTTGATATGAAAGTATTTCGATAACCTTAAAGTACTCGATAATGATATGAAATACCTAACCTATCCTTAAAGCACATATTCGACGTTTAAATATCCTGGTGACTATAAAAGACTTGGTTTTATAGTAAAATTACTAAAATACCCTTTAAAACATACTTTGACATGAAAGTATCTCAGTAACTCTAAAAGACTTGATAATATCATGAAAGGACAATCATACCTTAAATGGGCAACCTATATGGTAAATGTAATCTAAATAACCAAAGTTGCTAATAGGTCCCTAAACTTTTTAAAATTACACTTTAACCCTTAAATGATGGAAAAATGTAGAATGACATATAAAATGTCCTAAATGCTTTAAATGGGTTATTTAAGGTTAGAATGACCTAACCAACTTTAAAATGCGAGGTATTTACTAGATGGACCTTAAGCTTTTCTAATTTTTCAATTTAATCCCTAGATGATTGAAAATGCAAAACAAACATCCAAACTCATAAAAAACACATGAAAAATTCACCAATGTCACTAGGACCATTTAGTCAAACATAATTTTTTTTAATTTTGCCACTTAGTCCTTAATTTTTTCCAAAATTATAAAAATGCATGAAATGCACCTAATTAAATTCAAAATGCATGAAAAATATTCCAAAAGGACTGTATAGCATTAGGCCAAGCATAGAAGGCCTTGAAAAAAAATTCTTTTAATTTTACAATTTGGTCCTTATAATTCTTAAAATTACTAAATGGCCCAAAAAAAATTAAAACTTCACAAAATAATCCCCTGCACATTTAGTCAAGGCTTGGAAGCACTTTTCCAAAGCCTAAAAAATTTAGGGAAAATAATTCTAGGCCTCTAAAAATTCCATAGATTGCAAAATGGTCCTAAATGGACTTGAAAAGTGAGGGGGAAATTACAAAAAATTTCCTTATCTTCGGCCTTCACAAAAAAATCCAAGGAAAAAATTTCTATTCAAAATTCCTATATACATGGTGAGATAAAAATGTATCCTAGCTACTACCAAACTCAAATATCATCAAGATGCAAAAATGACATTAAATGACATCATAAATGAAATTATAATAATTTATAAGATGGAAGCATGAATTTCATAATTTCATGAAAAAAATAAACCATAATCACGACAGCTCCTGCAATCAAGATTTATCCTAGCTTTCATGGAATAAACTAAAACATTCCAAACTTTGAAAATATATCTCATGAAAGTGCAACAAGAATGGTGATATAAAAAACACAAAAAATGGTCATAGCTTTCACCTGATATGATTAGGTTCCTTAAACTACTATCGTAACTTGGCTGGGACATGAACCTCAACCTGCTGGACTTAAAAAGGACATAAATCCCTCATTCCTACATATATCATTATTTTTCATTTTTTGAGGACTGAGTCGCAGAGATGAATCGCTCACTCAACTTAATCCTAAATAGTTGTTATGAAATGACAAATTTTCTTAGAGTCACCACTAATTTATTTTGGCTAAATGAGATTAGTCACCTACAAGAGTTCCTATTTCGAGGGTTACGAAACCTTCAAAAGCAAACTCCAAGGTCCATGTTAATATTAGAAATCACATAAAGGGTTCAGAGTTAGTGACAATCTCAAGTAAGGAACGATCCTTCTCATGACGCTCGACAATTAGTACCTCTTAATTTTGTGTTAACTTAAAATTCAATTTTTATTCTATTTCAGTATCCTGTATTTAATTAAAATTCCTATTTTTCAAAATTTTTCAAAACTACATTTATTATTCCATTTGAGAAAATCAAGTTTTAATTTTTTTTTAAAAAAAATCAAAATATCATTCGCACCCCATTGGAGGGCCGGAGGAATACAAAAGGTTTGATTTTTACCGAATACAAAAAATCTCAATTTTACTCATTTTAAAAAAGGATATATTGCTATTAAAACAATTCGCGAAACTCCTTCCATATGTTGAAGACACTTCGCATATTATTTTTAGTCAAAAACATTGCCTTACTTTTAAAAATTTAAGTTTTATCGAAAATAATAAAAGCTTATCCTAAGATCCAGTTTCAACGAAAAGTATAAAACTAGACTTTAAAGACTCAAACTTGGTTGAGAGACCAAAACATCCTTTAAAGTGCAACTTTGACATGAAAGTATCCATGTGACCTTAAAGGACTCTGTTCTAAGGTGAATTACTAAAATGTCCTTATAGTATAACTTTAACATGAAAGTATCCTAATAACCCTAAAAAACTTGATAACATCATAAAAGGATAAACCTTTTCTAATGTGCACCTTTGACATGAAAGTATCTCGGTAACTCCATAGGATTCAGTTTCTAAAGTAAATTACAAAAATGTTCTTAAGTTCTACCTTCAACATGATGGTATCCCAATAACCTTAAAGGATTCGATAATATCATGAAATGACAATTACACCCTAAATGACTACTTTAGACATTGAATTTAACCCAAAATGCAAAAATTGCTAACAGGTCTTTAAATTTCCTAAAATTGCATTTTGGCCCCAAAATGGCTAAAAATGCTAGAAATGTTCCTAAAATGTCCAAAATACCCTAAATGGGTAATTTGATATTGAAATAACTCACTTAACCCTAAAATGAAAGGACTTGTCGAATAGATGCCAAACTTTTTTAATTTTTAACTTTAATCCTTATATGATTCAAAATCACAAAAAAATCAAACATATCGAAATTAATTTAGAAAATTTACCAAAAATCATTAAAACTATTCGATCGGGCACCTTTGGCCTTGGAACAAATTTTTTAATTTTTGCAAACAAACCTCTAAACTTTATAAAATTACAAAAAGACTCCTAAAAAACTAGAAATGTATGATATGCAATTAAAAATGTTAAAAATGCATGAAAACACCCTGAAGTTTCCATAAGTAATTCAACCAAACCTAAATGGCCTTGGAAAATTTTTTGCAATTTTGTAGTTTGGTCCTTAGATTTTTTAAAATTTTAAAATGGCCCAAAAGATCAAAAACTTTGCCAAGTTATCCCTACAATGTTCAGTTAAGCTTGGAAATACCTATCTAATGCCTTAGAAAATTTGAAAAAATTATTTTTTGGCCCCACAACTTCCAATCATCACAAAATAATCATAAATATCATTAAAACAAGAATGAAAATTTATCCAAAGGCCACCATCATATTTAGCCTCCATCAACAACAACCAAGAAGAGTTTTTTTTTTCCTCAACATAGTTTCATGAATAACAACATAAATACACATCCTAGTTTCTATCAAGCTCAAATATGCATAAAATCATGAGAAAAAATAAACACATAGGCATACTTTATCAACAATCTATATGAAAATACCATGGAAAATAGTACAAAATTATGTACATAGTAAGATAACATCATTTCCACAACAAAACATATAAAATCAATTCTATCAACTAAATCAAGAAAATTTTTCATGGCCTTCATACTTGACCTTTAGGCAGGGATCAAAATCCATTAGCATAAGTAATCACTAAGCTTACTAAAAAGAAGAAATATGAAGGAAATGAACATAAATAAAAGTTTTTCTAAGTAAAACTACCTTTAAATTTTGAAAACTTGAAAAAAACTTGAAAATCCCTTAAGAAAATAGCCAATATTTTATATATAACCATTAACCTCAAAACAAAACATCTTTCCTTTATTTATAAAGGGGAGGATTCAGCCAAGGGAGGAAAAAACTCCTTTGGTCGAATTTTCATTTTTTATTTTAACTTTTTTGGACTTTTTTGTTTAAATCAGAATCAATTAATGGTTTTTTTATCTTTTTGTCTTAATCACCATGCATAAGTCATCATCGTATCCCATAAGCTTCATGATGATTAAGACAAACTTAGCTAATGGAATAAGTAGGATCGAACAAAATTAGTTAGGGAAAAATTCAATTCCAGTGAAATCAATTCTCATGCAACTAAATTATCAAATTCTCAAATTAAATTAAATATAAATGCAATTTCAAAAATGAAGAAGTAAATAAAATCATATTTACAAACAATCTTAATTGGAAATTATATGAAAAAAATAAATTAAGAGAATTAAATTGGAACAAATTAAAAATTATGCATTCAAGAAATAAAATTTCACATGATAAATTTAATTAGGAACTTAATCAACTAAGAGGACTAATTAAATATCTATAAAAAATTTTAATAAAAAAGAATTAATAAAAATTTTAGAGAGAGAAAACGCTAGTAGGCTTTGTTGGGCTTGTTGGAGAATATAAAATGCGCTTTTTTATTTGTAGGAAAATATAATCAGCTTAGTGAGTTTGTTGGGCTTGTTGAAAACTATTTGGGTTCTAAGGCCCATTATACAAATTTGAAAATCCTAAGCCTATGAAATGGAAAAATTTCCTTGGCCTATTAAAAAAGTAAAAAAAATAAATGAGAAAATATTTATTATATGAAAATTCAAATAAAAATTATCACGAAAAACTTCCTAGTGAAGAAAATCAATTAAAAAGGCTTTTTATTAAAATTTGAAAAATATATCCAAAAGCAAGGAAATTCTAAAATATAGAAGCCAAAAAGAAATTTAAAACATTGCTCAAAACACTTAATCAGTAAAAATAACAAGGATAAAAACCTAAAATCTAGAGTAAGTTTTAGCAAAAATTTTTGGAGCAGGACATTTACAGTATGGTTAAAAATTCGAAACTAAGTACTAGATTTGATAACTTGACACCACGTGGTATACAATGCCAATAGGGATTTTTCTTGTACATTTAGATTTTATGAAGTGCGAATTGATGTAAATACTACACGTGTATCAAAAAAATATATGATGGTCAACTTATCATATTTCAAAATAAACTTTGAAAATCCTTAAAAATAAGAAATTTGACCATGATATCATATCTAAAATCAAATTTCAAAATTTGACAAAAAGGTTTTTAAAAACTAGTTTTTCTTTTGAACATTCTTTATTCGTCTTTTTTATCCAAGATTTGTTCTCTATGACCCTTGAAACTACACTTTTTTCTATCATGTACATGAGCGACCATTTAAGCATGACTAAATAGGTTTTGAAAATGCCCAGGCTATCTAGAGGAGGTCAACCTCTACCAGCGTGGCTGTTAGGTTTTCAGTCTCGGATATTTAAAACTGTTGGTGGAAGGGCTCAGATGAAATCTTGTGTCTATAGCTGCCCTTCCTTGGTTGTTGCTAAGAATTAAGGACATAGCAAAGACCATAAACAACTTTTCATTTGGGCTGTAAAGTCTTGGAAAATAAATTTTAAAAAATGTGAATTGAAACAGAAAAGTTCTAAGGGGATATTCGAAATTGGAAAGAGGATGGCCAATGGTGAAACTTTAAGCTGAACGGGTGACCAAGGTGAAACTAAATTGAAAAATTAACCAAGATGAAACCTAGGACAAAAGGTTAGATCATGGCAAAACCATAATAGTAAAAGAAAAGACCAAGTTAAAACTTAAGTTAGAAGGGATTGACCAGGCGTAACCATAATAGTTAGATAAAGATGGAACCTAACTTGAAAGAAATTAACTAGAATAAAACTACGATAGTTAATAAAGGTGATCAGGGAAGAACCTAAGTCAGTAAGGATTGACCAGGGTAGAACCATAATAGTTAATGAAAAGACCAGGGTGAAACATTAGTCGAAAGAGTTAACTAGGGTGAAACCATGATAGTTAATGGAAGTGACTAGTGCGAAACCTAAGTCAAAAGAGTTTATCAGAGATAAACTATAATAGTCAATAAAAATAACTAGGGTAAAACCTAAGTGGAAAAAACTAACTAAGG
>JBBYHK010353607.1:6758-24662 GCA_038382065.1 Adansonia grandidieri | reverse complement strand
GTCTCCATTCCTTTTGTTATGGGCACTACAATCATGTTCTTCTCATTGGGATACATGACACCGATGCTTTCGATCTGTAAGAAAAGCATTTGTTTCCACCATTTTCCTTATAATTAATGATCATCCATGAAATGAGACAAACTTGGGTACTCATAATAATCTCCATTCTTTTTGTTATAGGCACTACAATCAAGTTCTCCACATTGGAAGACACGTTATTGATGCTTTGGATTAGCCAGAAAAGCTTTTCTTTCCACCATTTTCCTTATAATTAATGCCCATTCATAGAAGTAGACAAACTTGGATACTCGTGATAATCTTCATTCTTTTTGTTATTGGCACTACAATCATGTTCTTCTCATGGGGATACACGATATTGGTGCCTTAGATTTGGAAGAAAAACTTTTACTTCCACCATTTTTCTTATAATTAATGCTCATCCGTGAAATGTGACAAACTTGGATAGTCATAAAAGTCTCCATTACTTTTGTTATGGGCACTACAATCATGTTCTTCTCATTGGGATACATGATGCCGATGCTTTGGATCTACAAGAAAAGCATTTCTTTCCACCATTTTCCTGATAATTTATTTTCATTCCTAAAATTAGACAAACTTGGAAACGCACAATAATCTCCATTCTTATTGTTATGGGCAATACAATCATGTTCTTCTCGTTGGGATACGCCATATTAGTTTTTCTTTTGCAAGAAAAGTTTTTCTTTCCACCATTTTCCTTATAATTAATGTTCATTCATGGAATGAGAAAAACTTGGATGCTCGAATAACCTCCCCTCTTTTTGGGCACTACAATCATATTTTTCTCATCAGGAAACACGAAATTAATGCTTTGGATTTGCAAGAAAAGCTTTTGTTTCCACTAGTTTCCTTATAATTAATGTTCATCCGTGAAATGAGACAAACTTGGATACTCATAATAATCTCCATTCTTTTTGTTATAGGCACTACAATCACGCTCTTCTCATCGAGATACACGATATTGATGCTTTGGATTTGCAAGAAAAACTTTTCTGTCGTCCATTTTCATTATAATTAATGTCTATCCATAGAATGAGACAAATGTGGATGCTTGTAATCATCTAAATTCTTTTTGTTATGGGCACTACAATCATGTTCTTCTCATTGGGATACATGATATCGATGTTTTGGGTTTGCAAGAAAAGCTTTTCTTTCCACAATTTTCCTTCTAATTAATGTTCATCTGTGGAATGAGATAAACTTGGATACTAGTAATAATCTCCATTCTTTTTGTTATGGGCACTACAATCATGTTCTTCTCATTGGGATACATGATATTGATGCTTTGGAGTTACAAGAAAAGCTTTGTTTTCCATCATTTTCCTCATAATTAATGTCCATCCATGGAAAGAGAGAAACTTGGATACTCACAATAATTTCCATTCTTTTTGTTATGGGCACTGCAATCATGTTCTTCTCATTACGATACATGATGCCTTAGATTTGCAAGAAAAGCTTTTCTTTCCATCATTTTCTATATAATTAATGTTCATTCATGGAATGAGACAAACTTGGACACTCATATTATTATTCATTCTTTTTGTTATAGGCACTACAATCATGTTCTTCTCGTTGAGATACATGGTATTGATGTTTTGAATTTGCACAAAAAGCTTTTCATTCCACCATGTCCCTAATAATTAATGTTCATCCATGGAATAAGACAAACTTGGATACTCATAATAATCTCCATTCTTTTTGTTACAGGCAGTGCAATCATGTTCTTCCCATTTGAATACCTGATATTGATGCTTCGGATTTGCAAGAAAAGCATTTCTTTCCACCATTTTTCTTATAATTAATGCTCATTCATGGAATAAGACAAACCTGGATACTCGTAATAATCTCTATTCTTTTTGTTATGAGCATTACAATCGTGTTCTTCACATTGGGATACACGATGTTGATGCTTTAGATTTGAAAGAAAAGCTTTTCTTTCCACCATTTTCCCTATAATTAATGTTCATTCATGGAATGAGACAAACTTGGATACTCATAATAATGTCCATTCTTTTTGTTATCGGCAACACAATCATGTTCTTCTGATGGGGATACACAATATCGATGGTTTGGATTTGAAAGGAAAGCTTTCTTTTGCACCATTTTCCTTTTAATTAATGATCATCCATGAAATGAGACAAACTTGGATACTCGTAATAATCTCCATTTTTTTTGTTGTAGGCGCTGCAATCGAGTTCTCCACATTGGAATACACGTTATTGATGCTTTGGATTAGCCAGAAAAGCTTTTCTTTCCACCATTTTCCTTATAATTAATGTTCATTCATGGAAGCAGACAAACTTGGATACTCGTGATAATCTTTATTCTTTTTGTTATTGGCACTGTAATCATGTTCTTCTAATGGGGATACATGTTATTGACACTTTGGATTTGGAAGAAAAGCTTTTACTTCCACCATTTTTCTTATAATTAATGTTTATCCATGAAATGTGACAAACTTGGATAGTCATAAAAGTCTCCAATCTTTTTGTTATGGGCACTACAATCATGTTCTTCTCATTGGGATACATATACTGATGCTTCCGATCTACAAGAAAAGCATTTCTTTTTGCAAGAAAAACATTTCCTTCCACCATTTTCCTTATTCATTCTTGAAATAAGACAAACTTGGAAACGGGCAATAATCCTTATTCTTATTGTTATGGCCACTACAATCATGTTCTTCTCATTGGGATACACAATATCAATGGTTTTTTATTTGCAAGAAAAGCTTTTCTTTCCACCATTTTCCTTATAATTAATGTTCATCCATGGAATGAGAAAAACTTGGATACTCATAATAACCTCCACTCTTTTTGGGCACTACAATCATATTCTTCTCATCAGGATACACGATATTGACACTTTGGATTTACAAGAAAATCTTTTTTTCCACCATTTTCCTTATAATTAATGTTCATCCGTGAAAAGAGACAAACTTGGATACTCATAATAATCTCCATTCTTTTTGTATAGGCACTACAATCACACTCTTCTCATTCAGATACACGATATTGATGCTTTAGATTTGCAAGAAAAACTTTTCTTTCCACCATTTTCCTTATAATTGATGCCTATTAATGGAATGAGACAAACGTGGATGCTCGTAATCATCTCTATTCTTTTGTTATGGGCACTGCAATCATGTTCTTCTGATTAGGATACATGATATTGACACTTTGGATTTGCAAGAAAAGCTTTTTTTTCCACCATTTTCTTTATAATAAATGTTCATTTATGGAATGCGACAAACTTGGATACTCATAATAATCTCCATTCTTTTTGTTATGGGCACTGCAATCATGTTCTTCTCATTGGGATACACGATATTATGCCTTGGATTTGCAAGAAAATCTTTTCTTTCCATCATTTTCCGTATAATTGATGTTCATTCATGGAATGAGGCAAACTTGGGTACTCGTAACATTCTTCATTCTTTTTGTTGTAGGCACTACAATCATGTTCTTCTCATCGAGATACAAGGTATTGATGCTTGAAATTTGCATGAAAAGCTTTGCATTCCACCATTTCCCTAATAATTAATGTTCATCCGTGGAATGAGACAAACTTGGATACTCGTAATAATCTCTATTCTTTTTGTTTTAGGCAATGCAATCATGTTCTTCCCATTGGAATACATGATATTGATGCTTTGGATTTGCAAGAAAAGCATTTCTTTCCACCATTTTCCTTATAATTAATGCTTATTCATGGAATAAGACAAACATGGATACTCATAGTAATCTCTATTCTTTTTGTTATGAGCACTACATAATGTTCTTCACATTAGGATACACAATGTTAATGCTTTGGATTTGAAAGAAAAGCTTTTCTTTCCACCATTTTCCTTATAATTAATGTTCATTCATGGATTGAGACAAACTTGGATACTCGTAATAATGTCCATTCTTTTTGTTATGGGCAATACAATGATGTTCTTCTCATTGGGATACATGATATTGATGCTTTGGATTTGCAAGAAAAGCTTTTGTTTCCACCATTTTCCTCATAATTAATGTTCATCCATGAAATGAGATAAACTTGGATACTCATAATAATCTCTATTCCTTTTGTTATTGGCACTACAATCATGTTCTCTACATTGGGATGCACGAAATTGGTGGTTTGGACTGGCAAGAAAAGCATTTCTTTCCACCATTTCCCTTATAATTAATGTTCATCCATGAAATGAGACAAACTTAGATACTCATAATAATCTCCATTTTTTTTGTTATGGGCACTACAATCATGTTCTTCATATTGGGATACACAATATTGATGCTTTGGATTGGCAAGAAAAGCTTTTCTTTCCACTATTTTCCATATAATTAATATTTATCGGTGAAATGAGACAAACTTGGATAGTCATAAAAATCTCCATTCTTTTTGTTGTTGGCACTACAATCATGTTCTCTACATTAGGATAAAAGATATTGATGGTTTGGATTAGCAAGAAAAGCTTTTATTTCCATCATTTTTCCTATAATTTATGGTCATCCGTGAAATGGGGCAAACTTGGATACTCGTAATAATCTCCATTTTTTCTGTTATGGGCACTATAATCATGTTCTTTTCATTGGGATACACGATATTGATGCTTTGGATTTGCAAGAAAAGCTTTTCTATCCACCATTTTCCTTTTAATTAATGTTCATCCGTGAAATGAGACAAACTTCGATACTCGTAATAATCTCCATACTTTTTGTTATGGGTGCTACAATCATGTTTTTCACATTGGGATACACGATATTGATGCTTTGGATTTGCAAGAAAAGCTTTTCTTTCCATAATTTTCTTCCTAATTAATATTCATCTGTGGAATGAGACAAACTTGGATACTGATAATAATCTCCATTCTTTTTGTTATGGCCACCAAAATCATGTTCTTCTCATCAGGATACATGATATTGATGCATTAGATTTGCAAGAAAAGCTTTTTTTTCCACCATTTTTCTTATAATTAATGTTCATTCGTCAAATAAGACAAACTTGGATACTCGTAATAATCTCTATTCTTTTTGTTGTGTACACTATAATCATGTTTTTCTCATTGGGATACACATAATAATCTCTGTTCTTTTTGTTATGAGCACTACAATCATGCTCTTCTCGTTTGGATACACAATATTAATTCTTTGGATTTGTAAGAAAAGCTTTTCTTTGCACCATTTTTCTTATAATTAATGTTCATCCGTGAAATGAGACAAACTTGGATGCTCATAATAATCTCTATTTTTTTATTAGACACTGCAATCATGTTCTCTATATTGGGATGCATGATATTGAAGGTTTGGGTTGCAAAAAAAGCTTTTCTTTCCACCATTCTCTTTATAAGTAGTGTTTATCCATGAAATGTGACAAACTTGGATAGTCATAAAAGTCTCCATTCTTTTTGTTATGGGCACTATAATCATGTTCTTCTCATTGGGTCACACAATATTGATGCTTTGGATTTGCAAGAAAAGCTTTTCTTTCCACCATTTTCCTTATAATTAATGTTCATCCATGGAAGGAGACAAACTTAGACACTCATGATAATCTTCGTTCTTTTTGTTATTGGCACTACAATCATGTTCTTCTCATGGGGATTCACAATATTGAAGCTCTGGATTTGCGAGAAAAGCTTTTCTTGCCACCATTTCCCTTATAATTAATGTTCATCCGTGAAATAAGGCAAACTTGGATACTCACAATAATCTCTATTCTTTTTGTTATAGGCACTACAATCACGCTCTTGTCATCGAGATACACGATATTGATGCTTTGAATTTGCAAGAAAAGCTTTTATTTCCACCTTTTTCCTTATAATTAATGTTCATCTATGGAAGGAGACAAACTTTGATATTCGTAATAATCTTCATTCTTTTTGTTATAGGCACTACAATCATGCTCTTCTCATTGAGATACACGATATTGATGCTTTGGATTTCCAAGAAAAGCTTGTCTTTGCACCATTTTCCTTATAATTAATGTTCATCTGTGAAATACGACAAGCTTGGATGCTCGTAATAATCTCCATTTTTTTATTAGTCACCATAATCATGTTCTCTACCTTGGGATGCATGATATTAATGGTTTGGATTGCAAAAAAAGCTTTTCTTTCTGCCATTCTCCCTACAAGTAGTGTTCATCTATAAATGAAACAAACTTGAACACTCATAAAAATCTCCATTTTTTTGTTATTGGGCACTACAATCATGTTCTCCACATTAGGATACACGATATTGATGCTTTGGATTTGCAGGAAAAGCTTTTCCTTCCACCATTTTGCTTATAATTAATGCTTATCCGTGAAATAAGACAAACTTGGATACTCATAATAATCTCCATTGTTTTTGTTATGGGCATTGCAATCATGTTTTTCTCATTGGGATACACGATACTTATGTTTTGGATTTGCACGAAAAGCTTTTTTTCCACCATTTTCCTTATAGTTAATGTTCATCTGTGAAACGAGGCAAACTTTGATACTCATAATAATCTCCATTCTTTTTCTTATGGTCACTGTAATCTTGTTCCCCATATTAGGATACACGATATTCATGCTTTGGATCAGCAAGTATAGCTTTTATTTCTAACATTTTCCTTATAATTAATGTTCGTCCATGCAATAAGTCAAACTTGGATACTCATAATAATCTCTATTTTTTTTTGTTTTTTGGCACAACAATCATGTTCGCTACATTGGGACGCATAATATTAACAATTTGGATTAGCGAGAAAAGCATTTTTTTTCATCATTTTCCTTATAATTAATGTTCATCGATGAAATGAGACAAACTTAGATGCCCATAATAATCTCAATTCTTTTTGTTATGGGCACTACAATCATGTTCTCCATATTGGGAAACTCGATATTGATGCTTTGCATTAGCAAGGAAAGCTTTTTTTTCCACCATTTTCCTTATAATTAATGTTCATTCGTGCAATGAGATAAACTTGGATTCCATTTTTTTGTTATTTGGCACTATAATCATGTTCCCTACATTAGGATGCACGATATTAATGGTTTGGATTAGTGAGAAAAGCATTTCTTTCCACCATTTTACTTATAATTAGTGTTCATCTCTGAAATCAGACAAACATGGATAAAAGCATTTTTTTCCACCATTTTCTTTATAATTAGTGTTCATTCGTGAAATGAGACAAACTTGGATAAAAGCTTTTCTTTCCACCATTTTCCTTGTAATTCATGTTTATCTGTGAAATGAGACAACCTTAGATAGTCATAAAAATCTCCTTTCTTTTTCTTGTTGGCACTATAATCATGTTCTCTACATTGGGATAAATGATATTGATGGTTTGGATTAGCTAGAAAAGCTTTTCTTTCCAACATTTTCCTTATAATTAATATTCATACATGGAATGAAACAAACTTTGATACTCATAATAATCTCCATTCTTTTTGTTATGGGCACTACAATCATGTTCTTTTTTTTGAGATACACGATAATGATGCTTTGGATTTGCAAGAAAAGCTTTTATTTTCACTATTTTCCTTATAATTAATGTTCATCCATGAAATGAGACAAACTCGGGAACTCATAATAATCTCCATTTTCTTGTTACTGGGCTCTACAATTATGTTCTCTACATTAGGATACACGATATTGATGTTTGGATTAGCAAAAATAGCTTTTCTTTCCACCAGTTTCCTTATAATTAATGTTCATCTGTGGAATGAGACAAACTTGGATACTCGTAACAATCTCCATTTTTTTTATTGGGCACCACAATCATGTTCTCTACATTGGGATACACGATATTGATAGTTTTGATTGCAAAAAAAGATTCTCTTTCCACCATTTTCCTTATAAGTAGTGTTCATCCATGAAATGAAACAAACTTGGATACACATAATTATCTCCATTTTTTTTTGTTATTGGGCACTACAATCATGTTCTCTGTATTAGGATACACGATTTTGATGCTTTGGATTTACAAGAAAAGCTTGTCTTTGCACCATTTTCCATACAATTAACGCTCATCCGTCAAATAAGACAAACTTCGATACTCCTTATAATCTCCATTCTTTTTGTTTTGGGCACTACAATCATGTTCTTTTCGTTGGCATACACGATATTGATGCCTTGGATTTGCAAGAAAAGCCTTTCTTTCCACCTTTTTCCTTATAATTAATGTTCATTCGTGAAATGAGATAAACTTGGATACTCGTAATAATCTCCATTTTTTTGTTATGGGCCCCACAATCATGTTCTTCTCATTGGGATACAAGATATTGATGCTTTAGATTTGCAAGAAAAGCTTTTCTTTCCACCATTTTCCTTATAATTAATGTTCATTCGTGGAATAAGAAAAACATGGATACTCATAATAACCTCTATTCCTTTTGGGCACTATAATCATGTTCTTCTCATCAGGATACAAGATATTGATGCTTTGGATTTGCAAGAGAAGCTTTTACTTCCACCATTTTTTTTATAATTAATGTTCATCTGTGAAATGTGACAAACTTAGATAGTCATAAAAGTCTCCATTCTTTTTGTTATGGGCACTACAATATGTTCTTCCCATGGGGATACATGATACTGATGCTTTAGATTTGCAAGAAAAGCTTTTCTTTCAACCATTTTCCTTATAATTAATGTTCATTCATGAAATGAGACAAACGTGAAAATGCACAATAATCTCCATTCTTTTGGTTATGGGCACTACAATCATGTTCTTCTCATTGGGATACATGATATTGATGCCTTGGATTTGGAGGAAAAGGTTTTACTTCCACCATTTTTCTTGTAATTAATGTTCAACTGTGAAATGTGACAAACTTGGATAGTCATAAAAGTCTCCATTTCTTTTGTTATGGGTACTACAATCATGTTCTTCTCATTAGGATACATGATACTGATGCTTTAGATCTGCAAGAAAAGGAATTCTTTCCACCATTTTCCTTATAATTAATGATTATCCATGAAATGAGACAAACTTGGATACTCGTAATAATCTCCATTCCTTTTGTTATAGGCACACAATCACGCTCTTATCATCAAGATACATGATATTAATGCTTTGAACTTGCAAGAAAAGATTTTATTTCCACCATTTTCCTTATAATTAATGTTCATCTGTGAAATGAGACAAACTTGGATACTCATAATAATCTCCATTCCTTTTGTTATGGGCACTGCAATCAAGTTTTTCTCATTGGGATACATGATATTGATGCTTTGGATTTACAAGAAAAGCTTTTCTTTCCACCATTTTCCTTATAATTAATGTTCATCCATGGAATGAGACAAACTTGGATACTCAAAATAATCTCCATTCTTTTTGTTATGGGCATTATAATTATTCTCATTGGGATGCACAATATTGATGCTTTTGGATTTGCAAGAATAGCTTTTCTTTCCACCAGTTTCGTTATAATTAATGTTCATTCATAAAATGAGACAAACTTGGATGCTCGTAATAATCTCTATTCTTTTTGTTATAGGCACTACAATCATATTCTTCCCAATTGGGATACATGATATTAATGCTTTGGATTTGCAATAAAAGCTTTTCTTTCCACCATTTTCCTTGTACTTAATGTTCATCCATGAAATGTGACAAACTTGGATAGTCATAACAGTCTCCATTCTTTTTGTTATTGGCACTACAATCATGTTCCTCTCATGGGATACACGATATTAATGCTTTGGATTTGCAAGAAAAGCTTTTCTTTCCACTATTTTCCTTGTACTTAATGATCATCCATGAAATAAGATAAATTTGGATACTCGTAATAATCTCCATTCTTTTTTTATAGGCACTATAATCATGTTCTCCACATTGGAATACACGTTATTGATGCTTTGGATTAGCCAGAAAAGCTTTTCTTTCCACTATTTTCCTTATAATTAATGTTCATTCATGGAAGCAGACAAACTTGGATACTCATGATAATCTGTATTCTTTTTATTATTGGCACTACAATCATGTTCTTTTCATGGGGATACACGATATTGATGCCTTGGATTTGCAAGAATAGCTTTTTTTGGTACTACAATCATGTTCGCTACATTAGGATACACAATATTGATGGTTTGGATTAGCTAGAAAAGCTTTTCATTCCAACATTCTCCTTATAATTAATGTTCATCCGTGAAATGGGACAAAATTTGATACTTATAATAATCTCCATTCTTTTTGTTATGGGCACTACAATCATGTTCTTCTTATTGGGATACACGATAATGATGCTTTGGATTTACAAGAAAAGCTTTTATTTCCACCATTTTCCTTATATCCATGAAATAAGACAAACTTGGGAACTCATAATAATCACCATTTTTTTGTTACTGGGCTCTACAATCATGTTCTCTACATTGGGATACACGATATTGATGGTTTGGATTAGCAAAAAAAGCTTTTCTTTCCATCGGTTTCCTTATAATTAATGTTCATCCATGGAACGAGACAAACTTGGATAGTCATAACAATCTCCATTTTTTTTATTGGGCACCACAATCATGTTCTCTACATTGGGATACACGATATTGATGGTTTGGATTGCAAAAAAAAAATTCTCTTTCCCCCATTTTCCTCATCAGTAGTGTTCATCCATGAAATGTAACAAACCTGGATACTCATAATTATCTCTATTTTTTTTGTTATTGGGCACTATATTCATGTTCCCAACATTGTGATACACGATTTTGATACTTTGGACTTAAGGGAAATGCTTTTCTTTCCACCATTTTCCTTATAATTAATGCTCATCCGTCAAATAAGATAAACTTAGATACTCGTAATAATCTCCATTCCTTTTGCTTTAGGCACTACAATCATGTTCTTGTCATTGGCATACATGATATTGATGCTTTGGATTTGGGAGAAAAGCTTTTCTTTCCACCATTTTTCTTATAATTAATGATCATCCACGAAATGAGACAAATTTGGATATTCATAATAATCTTCATTCTTTTCATTTTAGGCACCACAATCATGTTGTTCCCATTGGGATACATGATATTGATGCTTTGGATTTGCAAGAAAAGCTTTTTTTTCCACCATTTTCCTTAGAATTAATGTTCATCTGTGAAATGAGACAAACTTGGATACTCATAATAATCTCCATCTTTTTGTTATAGGCACTACAATCATGCTCTTGTCATCTAGATACACGATATCGATGCTTTGAATTTGCAAGAAAAGCTTTTATTTCCACCATTTTCCTTATAATTAATGTTCACCTGTGAAATGAGACAAACTTGGATACTCGTAATAATCTCCATTCCTTTTGTTATGGGCACTACAATCATGTTTTTCTCATTGGGATACACGATATTGATGGTTTGGATTAGCAAAAAAAGCTTTCCTTTCCATCGGTTTCCTTATAATTAATGTTCATCGTGGAATAAGACAAATTTAGATACTTGTAATAATCTTTATTTTTTTATTGGGTACCACAATCATGTTCGTACATTTGGATACACGATATTGATGGTTTGGATCACAAAAAAGGATTCTCTTTCCATAGTTTTCCTTGTAAGTAGTGTTTATTAATAAAATGAAACAAACCTAGATACTCATAATTATCTCCATTTTTTTTGTTATTAGGCACTATAATCACGTTCTCTGCATTGGGATACAAGATTTTGATACTTTGGACTTGAGGGAAACGCTTTTCTTTCCACCATTTTCCTTATAATTAATGCTCATCTGTCAAATAAGACAAACTTAGATACTCGTAATAATTTCCATTTCTTTTGTTTTGGGCACTACAATCATGTTCTTGTCATTGGCATATATGATATTGATGCCTTGGATTTGCAATAAAAGCTTTTCTTTCTGCCTTTTCCTTATAGTTAATGTTCATCCATGAATTGAGATAAACTTGGATACTCATAACAATCTCCATTCCTTTTGTTAAGGGCACCACAATCATGTTCCCCACATTGGAATACACGTTATTGATGCTTTGTATTAGCTTGAAAAGCTTTTTTTTCCACCATTTTCCTTATAATTAATGATCATCCATGAAATGAGACAAACTTGGATACTCATAATAATCTCCATTTTTTTTGTTATAGGCACTACAATCATGTTCTTCCCATTGTGATACATGATATTGATGCTTTGGATTTGCAAGAAAAGCTTTCATTTCCACCATTTTCCTTATAATTAATGTTCATCTGTGAAATAAGACAAACTTGGATACTCATAATAATCCTATTCTTTTTGTTATTGGCACGACAATCATGTTTTTCTTATGGGGATACACGATATTGATGCTTTGGATTTGCAAGAAAAGCTTTTCTTTCCACCATTTTCCTTATAATTAATGATCATCCATGAAATGAGATGAACTTGGATACTCGTAATAACCTCTATCATTTTTGTTATAGGCACTACAATCATGTTCTCCACCTTGGAATACACATTATTGATGCTTTGGATTAGCCAGAAAAGCTTTTCTTTCCACCATTTTCCTTATAATTAATGTTCATTCATGGAAGCAGACAAACTTGGATACTTATGATAATCTCCATTCTTTTTGTTATTGGCACTACAATCATGTTCTTTTCATAGGGATACACGATATTGATGCCTTGGATTTGCAAGAGAAGTTTTTCTTTTCGCCATTTTCCTTATAATTAATGATCATCCATGAAATGAGATAAACTTGGATACTCGTAATAATCTCCATTCTTTTTGTCATAGGCACTATAATCATGTTTTTCTTATTGGGATACATGATATTGATGCTTTGGATTTGCAAGAAAAGCTTTTCTTTCCACCATTTTCCTTATAATTAATGATCATCCATGGAATGAGGCAAACTTGGATACTCATAATAATCCCTATTCTTTTTGTTATAGGCACTACAATCATGTTCTTCCCATTAGGATACATGATATTGATTGGCTTAGAAATTAGAAGAGAGAAATAACTCTCAATTGAAGAAGAGAATTTTTTTACTTCTTGATGTTGAATGCAATGGAATGGCCCCTATTTATACTAGTTTCATAAGGGGTTATGATTTGTATTCCTAGAAGATAACTCCTAGAGAAGATTATCAATTACAAGTTAATGTGATTTTTATAAGATTATTTGATTTTTATCTAAAATTATCAGTTACAAAAGGATATTATCTTATCATTCTCCATTATCTTGTGATCCTTATAATTCTTCGTTATCTTGTCATCCTTATTATTCTCTCCGGGTTGGACTAGAATCGCCTTTGAGTCAAACTCAGCATTATCCTCAAAGTATGGCAAAAGGTCGACGACATTGAAAGTAGCAGAGACTTCGTAAGCACCTGGTAGTTTAACTTTATACATATTTTTATTGATTTTTTGCACAACTTTTAATGGACCATTGGCTCAAGGTGATAACTTGGAATTTGGTTGGTTTGGAAATTGTTCTTTTCGCAAGTGTATGCATACCAAGACTTCTAATTTGAAAGTCTTTTTCTCCTATGCTTGTCACGCTGAGCCTTGTATTTTAAGTTTTGCTTTTGGATTCCTTTCTTTAACAACTCTTTAACTTGTCATTGAACTTCAGCATGTTTTTTAGGACTCATCCTATAAACAGGTTTATTAGAAAATACTACTCCTAGGTTTAGGTTAATTACGTGTTGCATATCACGTATGGGTGGTAGTCCAGGTGGAATTTCATCAGGTACAACATCTGAAAATTCAGCTAGCAATTGTTTGATTTATGGCAGAATGGTGGTTCCTTCATTTGACTCAAGCAACAGGACCAATCCCATGGTTTGGGCTTTCGCTTTCATCACCTTGAATTATTCTTCGGCAATTAAGGACATGAGAGGCTTAGACTCATTCTTGCCTTGTTTATATTCACTAGGTGCTAATGGTGCTAGCTTGATCTTCAGTCCATCTTCCATAAAGGAATAAGCATTTGCACGATCATCGCATAGAGCATGGCGATCATATTGCCAGGGTCTCCCCAGTAGAAGATGATAGGCATCCATGGGAACAACATCACACTATACTTCATCTTGATACTTCTTGCTAACTGAAAAAAAACAAGGCATCGTTTAGAAACTTTTACCTTATTTCTCTTGTTAAACCATTGTAATTTGTATGGATGTGGGTGAACTTGAGTGGATAGGTTCAGCTTCTCCACCATGTAGTTGGATACTACATTCTCATAACTTCAATTATCAATGATTACATCACATACTTTGCCTTGGGTAGTACAGCAGGTGTGGAAAATATTATGATGTAGCCATGACTCCTCTTTTGCTTGCACTGTGTGCAAGCTTCGCCTGATCACCAGTGTTTCACCATGGTCGACCGGCGTGATTTCTTCATCAAATACTGGCTCCTCATCAAATACAGGCTCGTTTTCTTTTTCAGATGCTACATAAGCTTCTCCTTCAATAATGGTGACAACCTTGCAGTTAGGACATTCTAAAGCAATGTGGCCGAAACCTTGGCATTGAAAGCACTTAGGTGCTTTGAAGTTGGATTCTCTGGTAGCTTTAGGTAGAGGCTTCTTTGAGGAGCTGGGTTGCTGATCTGGAGTCCTATGGACATCAAAAGTATTCTTGGTAGAGGAAGGAGGTTGGTAAAAGGTCTTCTGGGTAACTGCTTCTCAACATGGATGGCTAGACGAATGACATCATCTAAAGTCTAGTATTGTTGAAGCTGGACCTGATGGGCCATGTTAGTGTTCAACCCTCCAAGGTAGCGGGCTATTGTTTGCTCCTCCTTTTCTTGGATATCACATTTCATCATGAGCTTTTCAAATTCCCTAGTATATTCCTCTACAGACAGAGTCTTTTGGCAGAGATTATGTAGTTGAAGAAAATAATCTTGATAATAATGTTTGGGTAGGAACTTACGTGTGAGCTAACGTCGCATCTTTTCCCATATTCGAATATTGCTTTCCCATTCATGCTCACACTTCCTCTTAAGATTTTCCCACCATATGGAAGCATGCTTCTTAAGCTTGATGGCAACAATTTTGACTTTTTGGTCCTTTGGAACCTCTTTATATTCAAACACTTGCTCAACTTTTTGGAGCCACTCTATGAACTCGTCTAGTTGGAGCTTCCCTTCAAAATCTGGAATGTCCATTTTGATATCACTGTTGTGGATGGTTGGTCTTTGAGGTAGACAATTGCCAGTAGATGAAGTGTCGCTATTATTTGAATCATCTTCTATTTGTCTTCATTATGCATCCAACTAGGCTCGTTGAACATTCACCATCTCTTGTAATAATTGAACTTGGCATCTCAAATCTTCTATTTCAACTTCATGCACAGATCTTCGTCTTGGAGGCATATTGTAGGCTAGTGAAAACAAGGGGTATGGCTTAAGGATGAAATTAGGAATTAAGTTCAAAAGTTGGGGTTAAAATAAAATTTTAAGAAATTTAAGGCTTGGGTGTAATTTCAAGAAATCAAGGGGCTAATTTATAATTTTGAAAAGTTTAAGGTTTAGAATGCAATTAAGGAAAAAATGCTGACATGGTGATGATGTGGCACTAGGTGATGATATGGCAAATGTGGCATGTTATTTGTGGCTGATGTGTCACTGACTGTACACCTTAGTGCTGACGTGGTTGTCTTTAACCTTTGGCTGGCGTGTGCAGTGCATGGTCTTCCGGTGGTGGTACGTGCTATACTTTCTGATGATGTAACTTTCCAATCCAAGGTTTTCTGACCTTCTAAACACAGTGGAGACCTCTTTTTGGCTGAAAAAGGACTAAAACTATGAATTTTAGAGGTGACAATGATGACTCTTGTCAGAGTACTTCGAAGCCTTCAACTTCAGGCTGTTTTTTAGATACTCCCCGTCTCTAAAACTCGACTCTGATACCAAAAATGGCTCAGAAATTATAAGAGAGAAATGACTCTCAATTAAAGAAGAGAATTTTTTTATTTCTTTGATGTTGAATATAATGGAATGACCCCTATTTATTCAGTTTCATAAGAGGTTATGATTTGTATTCCTAGAAGATAACTCCTAGAGAAGATTATCAATTACAAGATAATTTGATTTTTATAAGATTATTTGATTTTTATCTAAAATTATCAGTTATAAAAGGATATTATCTTATCATTCTCCATTATCATGTGATACTTATGATTCTTCATTATCTTGTGATCCTTATCATTGATGCTTTGGATTTGCAAGAAAAGCTTTTGTTTCCAACAATTTCCTTATAATTAATGTTCATCCGTAAAATGAGATAAACTTGGATACTCGTAATAATCTCCATTCTTTTTGTTATTGGCACAACAATCATGTTCTTCTCATGGAGATACATGATATTGATGCTTTGGATTTGCAAGAAAAGCTTTTACTTCCACCATTTTTCCTATAATTAATAATCATCCATGGAATGAGACAAACATGGATACTCGTAATAATCTCCATTCTTTTTGTTATTGGCACAACAATCATGTTCTTCTTATACGGATACACGATATTGATGCTTTGGATTTTTAAGAAAATCTTTTCATTCCTCCATTTCCCTAACAATTAATGTTCATCCGTGGAATAAGACAAAATTGAATACTCATATTAATCGCCATTCTTAATGTTATGGGTAGTGCAATCATCTTCTTCTCATTGGAATACATGATATTGAGGCTTTTCGATTTGCAACAAAAGCATTTCTTTCCACCATTTTCCTTATAATTAATGTTCATTCATGGAATAAGACAAACTTGGATACTCGTAATAATCTCCATTCTTTTTGTTATGAGCACTACAATCATGTTCTTCACATTGGGATACACGATATTGATACTTTGGATTTGCAAGAAAAGCTTTTCATTCCATGATTTCCCTTATAATTAATGTTCATCCATGCAATAAGACAAACTTGGATACTTGTAATAATCTCCATTTGTTTTGTTATGGGCAGTACAATCATGTTCTTCTCATTGGTATACATATGCTGATGCTTAGGATTTGCAAGAAAAGCTTTTTTTCCACCATTTTCCTGATAATTAATGTTCATTCATGGAATGAGACAAACTTGGATACTCATAATAATCTCCATTCTTTTTCTCATAGGCACTACAATCATGTTCTTCTTATCGAGATACATGGTATTGATGCTTTGAATTTGCGAGAAAAGCTTTTCATTCCACCATTTCCCTAATAATTAATGTTCATCCGTGGAATGAGACAAACTTGGATACTCGTAATAATCTCCATTGTTTTTGTGATGGGCAGTGCAATCATGTTCTTCTCATTGGAATACATAATATTGATGCTTTGGATTTGCAAGAAAAGCATTTCTTTCCACCATTTTCCTGATAATTAATGTTCATTCATGGAATGAGACAAACCTGTACAATCGTAACAATCTTCATTCCTTTTGTTATGAGCACTACAATCATGTTCTTAACATTAGGATACATGATATTGATTCTTTGGATTTGCATAAAAGCTTTTCTTTCCACCATTTTCCTTATAATTAATGTTCATTCATAGAATGAGACAAACTTGGATACTCATAATAATGTCCATCCTTCATGTTATGGGCAGTACAATAATGTTTTTCTCATTGGGATACATGATATTGATGCTTTGGATTTGCAAGAAAAGTGTTTGTTTCCACCATTTTCCTTGTAATTAACGTCCATCCATGAAATGAGACAAACTTGGATACTTGTAATAATCTCTATTCTTTTTGTTATAGGCACTATAATAATGCTCTTCTCATCGAGATACACGATTTTGATGCTTTGGATTTCCAGGAAAAGCTTTTCTTTCCACCATTTTCCTTATAATTAATGCTTATCCATGAAATAAGACAAACTTGGATACTCATAATAATCTCCATTGTTTTTGTTATGGGCATTGCAATCATGTTTTTCTCATTGGGATACATGATACTTATGCTTTGGATTTGCATGAAAAGATTTTTCTTCCA
>JBBYHK010353497.1:0-18000 GCA_038382065.1 Adansonia grandidieri | reverse complement strand
CCCCATTCGATGGATGAACTTTGATTCTAAGGAAAATAGTGGAAATAAAAGCTTTTCTTGCAAGACCAAAGCATCAAAACTGTGTATCCCGATGAGAAGAATGTGTTTATTGTGCACAATCACCAAAAGAATGGAGATTATTACAAGAATCCATGTTTTTCCCATTTGAGGAATAAACTTTGATTCTAAGGAAAATGGCAAGAAAAAAGCTTTTCTTGCAAAACCAAAGCATCAAAACCGTGTACCCCAATGAAAAGAACATATTTGTAGTGCCTAATCACAAAAAGAATGGAGATTATCACGAGAATCCAAGTTTGTCCCATTTGATGGACGAACTTTAATTCTAAGGAAAATAGTGGGGAAAAAAGCTTTTCTTGCAAAGCCAAAGCATCAAAACCGTCTATCCAAATGAAAAGAACATGTTTTTGTGCCCAATCACAAAAAAATGAAGATTATCATGAGAATCCAAGTTTGTTCCATTTGATGGTCAAACTTTGATTGCATGGAAAATGGTAGAAATAAAAGCTTTTCTTGCAAAACCAAAGCATCAAAACCGTGCATCCCAATGAGAAGAATGTATTTATTGTGCTCAATCAACATAAGAATGGAGATTTTATGAGAATCCAAGTTTGGCCAATTTGAGGGATAAACTTTAATTCTAAGGAAAGCGGTGGAAAGAAAAGCTTTTCTTGCAAAACTAAAGCATTGAAACCGTGTATCCCCGTAAAAAGAACATGTTCTAGTGCCTAATCACCAAAAGTATAGAGATTATTATGTGAATCCAATTTTCCCATTTATGAAATGAACTATGATTCTAAGGAAAATGTTGAAAAGAAAAGCTTTTCTTACAAAACCAAAGCATCAAAACTGTTTATCCCAATGAAAAAAACATGTTTTAGTGCCTAATCACAAAAAGAGTGGAGATATAATAAGAATCCAAGGTTGTTCCATTTTATGGACGAACTTGGATTCTAAAAGAAATGGTGGGAATAAAAGCTCTTCTTGCAAAGCATCAAAATCATGCATCCTATAGAGAAGAATGTGTTTATTATGCTCAATCAACAAAAGAATGGAGATTATTATGAGAATCAAAGTTTGTCCAATTTAAGGAATGAACTTTAATTCTAAAGAAAATGGTAGAAAGAAAAGCTTTTCTTACAAAACCAAGGCATCAAAACTGTGTATTCCAATGAAAAGAACATATTTATAGTGCCCAATCACAAAAAGAATAAAGGTTATCACGTGAATCCAAGTTTGCCCTATTTGGTGGATGAACTTTGATTCTAAGAAAAATGGTGGAAATACAAGCTTTCCTTGCAAAACCAAAGCATCAGCACTATGTATCCCAATGAAAAGAAAATGTTTTAGTGCCCAAGCACCAAAAGTATAGAGATTATTACGTGAATCCAAGCTTGTCCCATTTGCAAAATGAACTTTGATTCTAAGGAAATTGGTGGAAAGAAAAGCTTTTCTTGCAGAACCAAGGCATCAAAACCATGTATCCCAATGAAAAGAACATGTTTTAGTGCCCAATCATGAATAGAATGGAGATTATCTCAAGAATATAAGTTTGTCCCATTTGATGGATGAACTTTGATTCTAGGGAAAATGGTGGAAATAAAAGCTTTTCTTGGAAAACCAAAACATCAAAACCATGCATCCCAATGAGATGAATGTGTTTGTTGTGCTCAATCACCATAAGAATGGAGGTTATTACGAGAATCCAAGTTTGGCCATTTTAAGGGATAAACTTTAATTTCTAAGGAAAATGGGGGAAAGGAAAGCATTTCTTACAAAACCAAGGCATCAAAACCATGTATCCCAATGAAAAGAACATGTTTATGTGCCCAATCATAAAATAAATAGAGATTATCATGAGAATCCAAGTTTGTCCCATTTGATACATAAACTTTGGTAAGGAAAATAACGGAAGTAAAAGCTTTTCTTGCAAAACCAAAGCAACAAAATCTTGTATCCAATTGAGGAGAATGTGCTTATAGCACCAAATCACAAAAAAATGGTGATTAACATGTGAATCCAAGTTTGTAGCATTTGATGGATGAACTTTGATTTTAAGGAAAATGGTGGAAATAAAAGCTTTTCTTGCAAAACCAAAGCATCGAAACCATGCATCCTAATGAAAAAAATGTGTTTATTATGCTTAATCAAAAAAAGAACAGAGATTATCATGAGAATTCACGTTCATCGAATTTGAGGGACAAACTATAATTCTTAGAAAAAATGATGAAAAAAAGCTTTTTTTACGAAATCGAAACATCAAAACTGTGCATCCCAATGAAAAGAACATGTTTTAGTGCCCAGTCACAAAAAAATGGAGATTATCACGGGAATCTAAGTTTGTCTCATTTGATCGATGAATTTTGATTTTAAAGAAAATAGGGGAAAGAAAAGCTTTTCTTGTAAAACCAAAGCATCAAAACCGTGTATCACAATCACCATAAGAATGGAGATTGTTACGAGAATCCAAGTTTGGCCATTTTAAGGGATGAACTTTAATTTCTAAGAAAAATGGTGGAAAGGAAAGCATTTCTTACAAAACAAATGCATCAAAACCATGTATCCTAGTGAAAAGAACATGTTTATAGTATCCAATCATAAAATGAACGAAAAATATCATGAGAATCCAAGTTTGTCCCATTTGATGGACAAACATTGATTTTAAAGAAACTTGGGGAAAGAAAAGCTTTTCTTCCAAAACCAAAGCATCAAAACCATGTATCCCAATGAAAAGAACATGTTTTAGTGCCTAATCACAAAAAAATGAAGATTATCACGAGAATCTAAGTTTGTCTCATTTGATCGACGAACATTGATTTTAAGGAAAATAAGGGAAATAAAAGCTTTTCTTGCAAAATCAAAGCATCAAAATCGTGATCCCAATGAGAAAAATATGTTCATTATGCTCAATCCAAAAAAAGAATGGAGATTATTATGAGAATCCAAGTTTATCCAATTTAACGGATAAACTTTAATGCTAAGGAAAATGGTGGGAAGAAAAGCTTTTTTTACAAAACCAAAGCATCAAAACCATGTATCCCAATGAAAAGAACATGTTTATCATGCCTAATCATAAAAAGAGTGGAGATTTTTAAGAGAATCCACATTTGTCCTATTTGTTCGACAAACTATGGTTCTAAGGAAAATGGTGGAAAAAAGCTTTTCTTACGAAACCAAAGCATCAAAACTGTGTATCCTAACCAAGATAATGTGTTTATAGTGCCCAATCACAAAAGGAATGGAGATTATCATGAGAATCAAAGTTTGTTCTATTTGGTCGATGAACTTTGATTTTAAGGAAAATGGTGGAAATAAAAGCTTTTCCTGCAAAACAAAAGCATCAAAACTGTGTATCCAATCAAAAAAAATGTGTTTATAACACCCAATCACAAGAAGAATGGAGATTATCACATAATCCAAGTTTGTCCCATTTTATGGGTGAACATTGATTCTAAGGAAAATAGTGGAAACAAAAGCTTTTCTTGCGAGACCAAAGCATCAAAACCATGCATCCCAATGAGAAAGATGTGTTTACTATGCTCAATCAAGAAAAGAATGAAGATTATTATGTAAATCCAAGTTTGTCCCATTTGAAGGAACTTTGATCTTAAAAGAATGGTGGAAAAAAAAGCTTTTCTTGCAAAACCAAAGTATTAAAACCGTGTATCTCAATGAGAAGAATGTGTTTATTGTGCCCAATCACCAAAAGAATGGAGATTGTTATGTGAACCCAAGTTTGCCTTATTGGAGGAATGAACTTTGATTCTAAGGAAAATGGTGGGAAGAAAAGCCTTTCCTGCAAAACCAAAGCATCAAAATCGTGTATCACAATGAAAATAACATGTTTGTAGTGCCTAATCACAAAAAGAATAAAGATTATAACGAGAATCCAAGTTTATCCCTTTTGATGGATGAACTTTGATTTTATGGAAAAAGCTAGAAACAAAAGTTTTTCTTGTAAAACCAAAGCATCAAAATGTGCATCCTAATGAAAAGAACATGTTTTAGAGCCCAATCACCAAAAGAATAGAGATTATTATATGAATCTAAGTTTATCCCATTTGAGGAATGAACTTTGATTCTAAGGAAAATGATAGAAAAAAATTTTTTTCTTGCAAAACGAAAGCATCAAAACTGTTAATCCCAAACAAAAAAACATGTTTTAGTGCCTAATCAAAAAATGAATGGAGATTATGATGAGAATCAAAGTTTATCCCATTTTATGGATGAACTTTGATTTTAAGACAAATGATGGAAATAAAAGCTTTTCTTGTGAAACAAAATCATCAAAATCGTGCATCACAATGAGAATAATGTGTTTAATATGCTACATCAATGAAAGAATGCAGATTATTATGAGAATCCAAGTTTGTCCAATTTGAAGGAAGAATTTTAATTCTAACGAAAGTGGCGAAAAGAAAAGCTTTTCTTAAAATACCAAAGCATCTAAACTGTGTATCCTAATAAAAAGAACATGTTTTAGTGCCCAATCACCAAAAGAATAGAGAATATTATATGAATCTAAGTTTTTCCCATTTGAGGAATGAACTTTTATTCTAATGAAAATGGTGAAAAAAAAGTTTTTCTTGCAAAACCAAGGTATCAAAACTATTTATCCTAAACAAAATAACAAGTTTTAGTGGCCAATCAAAGAATGGAGATTATGACAAGAACCCAAGTTTTTCCCATTTTATGGACGAACTTTGGTTTTAAGGAAAATGGTGGATATAAAAGCTTTTCTTGCAAAGCCCAAGCATCAAAACCGTGCATCCCAATGAGAAGAATGTGTTTATTATGCTCAATCACCACAAGAATGGAGATTATTACGAGAATCCAAGTTTGGCCATTTTGAGGGATGAACTTTAATTCTAAGGAAAATGGTGGAAAAAAAAGCTTTTCTTAAAATACCAAAGCATCAAAACCGTGTATCCCAATAAAAAGAACATGTTTATAGTGCCCAATAACAAAAAGAATGGAGATTATCTTGAGAATCAAAGTATGTCCCATTTGATGGATGAACTTTGATTCTAAGGAAAATGGTTGAAACAAAATCATTTCTTGCAATACCAAAGCATCAAAATTGTGTATCCAATCAAGGAGGATGTATTTATAGTGCCCAATCACCAAAAGAATTTAGATTATTATGTGCATCCGGGTTTGTCCCGTTTGAGGAATGAACTTTGATTCTAAGGAATATTGTGGAATGAAAAGCTTTTCTTGCAAAACCATCTACCAAAACCATTTATCGCAGCAAATAAAACATGTTTTAGTGCACAATCATGAATAGAATGGAGATTATCTCGAGAGCCCAACTTTGTCCCATTCAATGGATGAACTTTGATTCAAAGGAAAATAGTAGAAATAAAAGCTTTTCTTGCAAGACCAAAGCATCAAAACCATGTATTCTAATGAGAAGAATGTGTTTATTGTACCCAATCACCAAAAGAATAGAGATTATTACGTGAATCCAAGTTTTTCCCATTTGAGAAATGAACTTTGATTTTAAGAAAAATGGCAGAAAAAAAAGCTTTTCTTGCAAAACCAAAGCACCAAAACCGTGTATGCCAATGAAAAAAACATGTCTGTAGTGCCTAATCACAAAAAGAATGGAGATTATCATGAGAATCCAAGTTTGTACCATTTGATGGATGAATTTTGATTCTAAGGAAAATATGAGAAAAAACAACTTTTCTTGCAAAGCTAAAGCATCAAAACCGTGTATCCCAATGAAAGGAACATGTTTGAGTGCCCAATCACAAAAAAATGGAGATTATCACGAGAATCCAAGTTTGTTCCATTTGATGGACAAATTTTGATTGTAAGGAAAATAATGGAAATAAAAGCTTTTCTTGCAAAACCAAAGCATCAAAACCGTGCATCCCAATGAGAAGAATGTGTTTATTGTGCTTAATCACCATAAGAATAGAGATTATTATGAGAATCCAGGTTTTGCCAATTTGAGGGATGAACTTTAATTATAAGGAAAGTGATGGAAAGAAAAGCTTTTCTTGCAAAACCAAAGCATAAAAAACGTGTATCCCAGAAAAAAGAACATGTTTTAGTGCCCAATGACCAAAAGAATATAGATTATTACATGAATCCAATTTTGTCCCATTTGCGAAATAAACTATAATTCTAAGGAAAATGCTGGAAAGAAAAGCTTTTCTTGCAAAACCAAAGCGTCAAAACTATTTGTCCTAATGAAAAGAACATGTTTTAGTGCCTAATCACAAAAAGAGTGGAGATTATAATAAGAATCCAAGGTTATCCCATTTTATGGATGAACTTTGATTTTAAAGAAAATAGTGGGAATAGAAGCTTTTATAGCAAAACCAAAGCATCAAAATCATGTATCCTATAAAGTAAAATATGTTTATTATGCTCAATCAACGAAAAAATGGAGCTTATTATGCGAATCCAAGTTTGTCTAATTTGTGGGATGAACTTTAATTCTAAAGAAAATGGTAGAATGAAAAACTCTTACAAAACCAAAGCATTGAAACTGTGTATTCCAATGAAAAGAACATGTTTTAGTGCCCAATCACAAAAAGAATAAAGGTTATCACGTGAATCCATGTTAGTCCTATTTGGTGGATGAACTTTGATTCTAAGAAAAATGGTGGAAATAAAAGCTTTCCTTGCAAAACCAAAGCATCGAAACTATGTATCCCAATGAAAAGAACATTTTTTAGTGCCCAAGCACCAAAAGAATAGAGATTATTACGTGAATCCAAGCTTGTCCCATTTGCGTAATG
Source organism: Adansonia grandidieri (assembly GCA_038382065.1). Taxonomy (NCBI): domain Eukaryota; kingdom Viridiplantae; phylum Streptophyta; class Magnoliopsida; order Malvales; family Malvaceae; genus Adansonia; species Adansonia grandidieri. The sequence goes on along the minus strand of JBBYHK010353497.1, from coordinate 11,227 downwards.
AACTTTGATTCCAAGGAAATTGGTGGAAAGAAAAACTTTTCTTGCAGAACCAAAGCATCAAAACTGTGTATCCCAATAAAAAGAACATGTTCTAGTGCCCAATCATGAATACAATAGAGATTATCTCGAGAATCCAAGTTTGTCCCATTTGATGGATGAACTTCGATTCTGAGGAAAATGGTGGAAATAAAAGCTTTTCTTGCAAAACCAATGCATCAAAACCTTGCATCCCAATGAGAAGAATGTGTTTGTTGTGCTTAATCACCATAAGAATGGAGATTATTACGAGAATCCAAGTTTGGCCAATTTAAGGGATAAACTTTAATTTCTAAGGAAAACGATGGAAAGAAAGCATTTCTTACAAAACCAACGCATCAAAACCATGTATCCTAATGAAGAGAACATGTTTATAGCACCCAATCATAAAATGAATAGAGATTATCATGAGAATCCAAGTTTGTCCCATTTGATGCATGAACTTTGGTTCTAAGGAAAATGATGGAAGCAAAAGCCTTTCTTGCAAGCATCAAAATCTTGTATCCAATTGAGGAGAATGTGTTTATAGCGCCAAATCACAAAAAGAACAATGATTACCGTGTGAATCCAAGTTTGTACCATTTGATGGATAAACTTTGATTCTAAGGAAAATGGTGGAAATAAAAGCTTTTCTTGCAGAACCAAAGCATCGAAACCATGTATCCCAATGATAAGAATGTGTTTATTATGCTCAATCAAAAAAAGAATGGAGATTATTATAAGAATTCAGGTCTGTCCAATTTAGGGGATGAACTTTAATTCTTAGAAAAATGGTGAAAAGAAAAGCTTGTCTTACAAAATCGAAGCATCAAAACTATGTATCCCAATGAAAAGAACATGTTTTAGTGCCTAATCACGAAAAGAATGAAGATTATCACGAGAGTCCAAGTTTGTCCCATTTGATGGACAAGCTTTGATTCTAAAGAAAATGGTGGAAATAAAAGCTTTTCTTGCAAAACGGAAGCATCAAAACTGTGCATCCCAATGAGAAAAATGTGCTTACGGTGCTTAATCACCATAAGAATGGAGATTATTACGAGAATCGAAATTTGGCCAATTTAGGGGACAAAATTTAATTCTAAGGAAAATGGTGGAATAAAACTTTTCTTACAAAACCAAAATAGGAAAACGATATATCCCAATGAAAAGAACATGTTTATAGTGCCCAATCACAAAAGGAATAGAGATTTTCACGAGAATCTAAGTTTGTTCTATTTGGTCGACGAACTTTGATTCTAAGGAAAAAGGTGGAAATAAAAGCTTTTCCTGCAAAACCAAAGCATCAAAACCGTGTAGCCAATCTCAATCACCATAAGAATGGAGATTATTACAAGAATCCAAATTTGGCCAATTTAGGGGACAAAATTTAATTCTAAGGAAAATGGTGGAAAAAAAAACTTTTCTTACAAAACCAAAATAGGAAAACCATATATCCCAATGAAAAGAACATGTTTATAGTGCCCAATAACAAAAGGAATAGAAATTATCATGAGAATCCAAGTTTGTTCTTTTTGGTCGATGAACTTTGATTCTAAGGAAAAAGGTGGAAATAAAAGCTTTTCCTACAAAACCAAAGCATCAAAACTGTATAGCCAATCGAGGAGAATGTGTTTATAGCACCCAATCACAAGAAGAATGGAGATTATCACGTGAATCCTAGTTTGCCCTATTTTATGGACTAACATTGATTCTAAGGAAAATGTGGAAGCAAAAGCTTTTCTTGCGAAACCAAAGCATCAAAACCATGAATCCTAATGAGAAGAATGTGTTTACTGTGCTCAATCAAGAAAAGAATGGATATCATTATGTGAATCCAAGTTTGTTCCATTTGAAGGATGAACTTTTATCTTAAAAAAATGGTGGAAAAAAAAGCTTTTCTTGCAAAACCAAAGCATCAAAACCGTGTATGCCAATGAGAAGAATGTGTTTATTGTGCCTAATCACCAGAAGAATGGAGATTGTTACATGAATCCATGTTTGCCTGATTTTAGGAATAAACTTTGATTCTAAGGAAAATGGTGGGAAGAAAAGCTTTTCCTGCAAAACCAAAGCATCAAAATCGTGTGTCCTAATGAAAAGAACATGTTTGTAGTGCCCAATCACAAAAAGAAAGAAGATTATCATGAGAATCCAAGTTTGTCCCATTTGATGGAACAACTTTGATTTTATGGACAATGCTAGAAACAAAAGTTTTTCTTATAAAACCAAAGCATCAACACTGTGTATCCCAATGAAAAGAACATGTTTTAGTGCCCAATCACCAAAAGAATAAAGATTATTATATGAATCTAAGTTTGTCCCATTTGAAAAATGAACTTTGATTCTAAGGAAAATGGTGGAAAGAAAAGTTTTTCTTGCAAAACCAAAGCATCAAAATTGTTTATCCTAAAGAAAAGAACATGTTTTAGTGCCTAGTCAAAAAAAGAATAGAGATTATGACAAGAATCCAAGTTTGTCCTATTTTATGGATGAATTTTGTTTTAAGAAAAACGGTGGAAATAAAAGCTCTTCTTGTGAAATAAAATAATCAAAACTGTGCATCCCAATGAGAAAAATGTGCTTATTATGCTGAATTGACGAAAAAATGGAGATTATTATGAGAATCCAAGTTTGTCCAATTTGAAAGACAAATTTCAGTTCTAAGGAAAACGGTGGAAATAAAAGCTTTTCTTAAAAAATCAAAGCATCCAAATCATGTATCCAAGCAAGGAGAATGTGTTTATAGTATCCAATCACCAAAAGAATGGAGATTATTGCATCAATCCAGGTTTGTCCTATTTGAGGAATGAACTTTGATTCTAAGGAAAATGGTGGAAAGAAAAGCTTTTGTCGTAAAACCAAAGCATCAAAATCATTTACCCCAACAAAAATAACATGTTTAGTGCTTAATCACGAATAGAATAGAGATTATCTCAAGAATCCAAGTTTGTCCCATTGATGGATGAACTTTGATTATAACGAAATTAGTGAAAATAAAAGCATTTCTTGCAAAACCAAAGCATCAAAATTGTGTATCCTAATTAGAAAAATTTGTTTATTGTAGCCAATCGCCAAAAGAATGGAGATTATTACGTGGATCCAAGTTTTTCCCAATTGAGGAATGAACTTTGACTCTAAGGAAAATGGTGGGAAAAAAAGCTTTTCTTGCAAAACCAAAGCATCAAAACCGTGTATCCCAATGACAACAACATGTTTGTAGTGCCCAATCCCAAAAACAATGGACATTATCATGAGAATCCAAGTTTGTCCCATTTGGTGGATGAACTTTGATTTTATGGAAAATGCCAGAAAAAAAAAGCTTTTCTTGCAAAACCAAAGCATCAAAGCCGTGTATCCCAATGAAAAGAACATGTTTTAGTGCCCAATCACCAAAATAATTGAGATTATTATGTGAATCCAAGTTTGTCCCATTTGATGCATGAACTTTGGTTCTAAGGAAAATGATGGAAGTAAAAGCTTTTCTTGCAAAACCAAAGCATCAAAATCTTGTGTCCAATTAAGAAGAATGTGTTTATAGCGCCAAATCACAAAAAGAATGGTGATTATCATGTGAATCCAAGTTTGTACCATTTGATGGATAAACTTTGATTCTAAGGGAAATGGTGGAAATAAAAGCTTTTCTTGCAAAACCAAAGTATCGAAACCATGCATCCCAATGAAAAGAATGTGTTTATCATGCTCAATCGAAAAAAGAACGGAGATTATTATGAGAATTCAGGCCCATCCAATTTGAGGGACAAACTTTAATTCTTAGAAAATTGGTGAAAAGAAAAGCTTTTGTTACAAAACTGAAGCATCAAAACTGTGTATCCTAAAGAAAAGAACATGTTTTAGTGCCCAATTACAAAAAGAATGGAGATTATCATGAGAATCTAAGTTTGTCCCATTTGATGGACAAGCTTTGATTCTAAAGAAAATGGTGGAAATAAAAGCTTTTCTTGCAAAATGAAAGCATAAAAACCGTGCATCCCAATGAGAAAAATGTGCTTATTGTGCTCAATCACCATAAGAATGAAGATTATTACGAGAATCCAAATTTGGCCAATTGCATCAAAACCATGTATCCCAATGAAAAAAACATGCTTGTCATGCCTAATCACAAAAAGAATAGAGATTATCACGAGAATCCAAGTTTGTCCCATTTGATGGATGAAAATTGATTTTAAAGACAATGGTGGAAAGAAAAGCTTTTCTTGCAAAATCAAAGCATCAAAACCGTGTATCCCAATGAAAGGAACATGTTTTAGTACCCAATCACCAAATGAATAGAGATTATTATATGAATCTAAGTTTGCCCATTTGAGGAATGAACTTTAATTCTATGGAAAATGGTGGAAAGAAAAACTTTTCTTGCAAAATCAAAGAATCAAAACCGTGCATCCCAATGAAAGAAACATGTTTTAGTACCCAATCACCAAAAGAATAGAGATTATTATATGAATCTAAGTTTGTCCCATTTGAGGAATAAACTTTAATTCTATGGAAAATGGTGGAAAGAAAAGTTTTTCTTGCAAAACCAAAGCATCAAAACTGTTAATCCCAAAGAAAAGAACATGTTTTAATGCCCAATAAAAAAAAGAATGGAGATTATGATGAGAATCCATGTTTGTCCCATTTTATGGATGAACTTTGATTTTAAGAAAAACAATGGAAATAAAAGCTTTTCTTGTGAAACAAAATCATCGAAATCGTGCATCCCAATGGGAAGAATGTGTTTATTATGCTAAATCAATGAAAGAATGGAGATTATAGCAGCAAATCACAAAAAGAATGGTGATTATCATGTGAATCCAAGTTTGTAGCATTTGATGGATGAACTTTGATTCTAAGGAAAATGGTGGAAATAAAAGCTTTTCTTGCAACTCCAAAGCATCGAAACCATGCAACCCAATGAAAAGAATGTGTTTATTATGCTTAATCAAAAAAAGAATAGAGATTATTATGAGAAATCAGGTCCATCCAATTTGAGGGACGAACTTTAATTCTTAGGAAAATGGTGAAACTGAAGCATCAAAACTGTGTATCCCAATGAAAAGAACATGTTTTAGTGCCCAATCATAAAAAGAATGGAGATTATCACGAGAATCCAAGTTTGTCCCATTTGATGGACAAGCTTTGATTCTAAAAAAATGGTGGAAATGAAAGCTTTTCTTGCAAAATGAAAGCATCAAAACCGTGCATCCTGATGAGAAAAATGTACTTATTGTGCTCAATCACCATAAGAATAAAGATTATTACGAGAATCCAAATTTGGCTAATTTGCAAGACAAAATTTAATTCTAAGGAAAATGGTGGAAAGAAACTTTTCTTACAAAACCAGAGCAGGAAAACCATGTATCCCAATGAAAAGAGCATGTTTATAGTGCCCAGTCACAAAAAAAGTGGAGATTATCATGAGAATCCAAGTTTGTCCCATTTGATGGATGAACATTGATTTTAAAGACAATTGTGGAAAGAAAAGCTTTTCTTGCAAAACCAAAACATCAAAATCGTGTATCCTTATGAAAAGAACGTGTTTTAGTGTCCAATCACAATAAAATAGAGATTATCTCAAGAATCTAAGTTTGTCTCATTTGATCGATGAACTTTCATTTTAAGGAAAATATGGGAAATAAAAGCTTTTCTTGCAAAACCAAAGCATCAAAACCGTGCATCCCAATTAGAAGAATATGTCTATTGTGCTCAATCAAGAAAAGAATAGAGATTATTATGTGAATCCAAGTTTATCTCATTTGAAGGATGAACTTTGATCTTAAAAAAAATGGTGGAAATGAAAGCTTTTCTTGCAAAACCAAAGCATCAGAACCGTGTATGCCAATGACAAGAATGTGTTTATTATGCCCAATCACCAGAAGAATAGAGATTGTTACGTCAATCCAAGTTTGCCCTATTTGAGGACTAAACTTTGATTCTAAGGAAAATCATGGGAAGAAAAGCTTTTCCGGCAAAACCAAAGCATCAAAACCATGCATCCCAATGAAAAAAACATGTTTGTAGTGCCAAATCACAAAAAGAATGAAGATTATCATGAGAATCCAAGCTTGTCCCTTTTGATGGATGAACTTTGATTTTATGGAAAATGGTGGGAACAAAAGTTTTTCTTGTAAAACAAAAGCATCGAAACCGTGTATCCCAATGAAAAGAACATGTTTTAGTGCTCAATCAGCAAAAGAATAGAAAATATTATATTAATATAAGTTTTTTCCCATTTAAGGAATGAACTTTGATTCTAAGGAAAATAGTGAAAAGAAAAGTTTTTCTTGCAAAACTGAAGCATCAAAACTATGTATCCCAAAGAAAAGAACATGTTTTAGTGCCCAATCACAAAAAGAATGGAGCTTATCATAAGAATCTAAGTTTGTCCCATTTGATGGACATGCTTTGATTCTAAAGAAAATGGTGGAAATAAAAGCTTTTCTTGCAGAATGAAAGCATAAAAACCGTGCATCCCAATGAGAAAAATGTGCTTATTGTGCTCAATCACCATAAGAATGAAGATTATTACGAGAATCCAAATTTTGCCAATTGCATCAAAATCGTGTATCCTAATGAAAAAAACATGCTTGTCATGCCTAATCATAAAAAGAATGGAGATTATCACGAGAATCCAAGTTTGTCCCATTTGATGGATGAACATTGATTTTAAAGACAATGGTGGAAAGAAAAGCTTTTCTTACAAAACCAAAGCATCAAAACCGTGTTTCCTAATGAAAGAAACATGTTTTAGTACCCAATCACCAAAAGAATAGGGATTATTATATGAATCTAAGTCTGTCCCATTTGAGGAATGAACTTTGATTCTAAGGAAAATGGTGGAAAGAAAAGTTTTTCTTGCAAAACTAAAGCATCAAAACTGTTAATCCCAAAGAAAAGAACATGTTTTAATGCCCAATAAAAAAAAGAATGGAGATTATGACGAGAATCCAAGTTTGTCCCATTTTATGGATGAACTTTGATTTTAAGAAAAACGATGAAAATAAAAGCTTTTCTTGTGAAACATAATCATCGAAATCGTGCATCCTAATGGGAAGAATGTGTTTATTATGCTAAATCAATGAAAAATGGAGATTATAGCACCAAATCACAAAAAGAATGGTGATTATCATGTGAATCCAAGTTTGTAGCATTTGATGGATGAACTTGGATTCTAGGGAACATGGTGGAAATAAAAGCTTTTCTTGCAACTCCAAAGCATCGAAACCATGCATCCCAATGAAAAGAATGTGTTTATTATGTTTAATCAAAAAAAGAATAGAGATTATTATGAGAAATCAGGTCCGTCCAATTTGAGGGACGAACGTTAATTCTTAGGAAAATGGTGAAAACTGAAGCATCAAAACTGTGTATCCCAATGAAAAGAACATGTTTTAGTGCCCAATCATAAAAAGAACGGAGATTATCATGAGAATCCAAGTTTGTCCCATTTGATGGACAAGTTTTGATTCCAAAAAAAATGGTGGAAATAAAAGCTTTTCTTGCAAAACAAAAGCATCAAAACCGTGCATCCCAATGAGAAGAATGTACTTATTGTGCTCAATCACTATAAGAATGGAGATTATTATGGGAATCCAAATTTGGCCAATTTGCAGGACAAAATTTAATTAAGGAAAATGGTGGAAAGAAACTTTTTTTACAAAACCAAAGCAGGAAAACCATGTATCCCAATGAAAAGAGCATGTTTATAGTGCCCAATCATAAAAAGAATGGAGATTATCATGAGAATCCAAATTTATCCCATTTGATGGATGAACATTGATTTTAAAGACAATTGTGGAAAGAAAAGCTTTTCTTGCAATACCAAAGCATCAAAATCGTGTATCCTTATGAAAAGAACGTGTTTTAGTGTCCAATCACAAAAAAATGGAGATTATCTGAAGAAACTAAGTTTATCTCATTTGATCGATGAACTTTCATTTTAAGGAAAATATGGGAGATAAAAGCTTTTCTTGCAAAATCGAAGCATCAAAACTATGCGTCCCAATTAGAAGAATGTGTTTACTATGCTCAATCAAGAAAAGAATAGAGTTACTATGTGAATCCAAGTTTGTCTCATTTGAAGGATGAACTTTGATCTTAAAAAAAAATGGTGGAAATGAAAGCTTTTCTTGCAAAACCAAAGCATCAAAACCGTGTATGCTGATGACAAGAATGTGTTTATTGTGCCCAATCACCAAAAAAATGGAGATTGTTACGTGAATCCATGTTTGCCCCATTTGAGGACTGAACTTTGATTCTAAGGAAAATCGTGGGAAGAAAAGCTTTTCCAGCAAAACCAAAGCATCAAAACCATGCATCCCAATGAAAAAACACATGTTTGTAGTGCCTAATCACAAAAAGAACGAAGATTATCATGAGAATCCAAGTTTATCCTATTTGATGGATGAACTTTGATTTTATGGAAAATGGTGGAAACAAAAGTTTTTCTTGTAAAACAAAAGCATCAAAACCGTGTATCCCAATGAAAAGAACATGTTTTAGTGTAGAAAATATTATATGAATCTAAGTTTTTTCTCATTTGAGGAATGAACTTTGATTCTAAGGAAAATAGTGAAAAGAAAAGTTTTTCTTGCAAAACTGAAGCATCAAAATTGTGTATCCCAAAGAAAAGAACTTGTTTTAATGCCCAATCACAAAAAGAACGGAGATTATCATGAGAATCTAAGTTTGTCCCATTTGATGGACATGCTTTGATTCTAAAGAAAATGGTGGAAATAAAAGCTTTTCTTGCAAAATGAAAGCATCAAAACCGTGCATCCCAATGAGAAGAACGTACTTATTGTGCTGAATCACCATAAGAATGGATATTATTACGAGAATCCAAATTTGGCCAATTTGCAGGACAATATTTAATTCTAAGGAAAATGGTGGAAAAAAACTTTTCTTACAAAACCAAAGCAGGAAAACCATGTATCCCAATGAAAAGAGCATGTTTATAGTGCCCAATCACAAAAAGAATGGAGATTATCATGAGAATCCAAGTTTGTCCCATTTGATGGATGAACATTGATTTTAATGACAATTGTGGAAAGAAAAGCTTTTCTTGCAAAACCAAAGCATCAAAATCGTGTATCCTAATGAAAAAAATGTGTTTTAGTGTCCAATAAAAAAAATGGAGATTATCTCAAGAATCTAAGTTTGTCTCATTTGATCGATGAACTTTGATTTTAAGGAAAATATAGGAAATAAAAGCTTTTCTTGCAAAATCGAAGCATCAGAACCGTGCATCCCAATTAAAAGAATGTGTTTACTGTGCTCAATCAAGAAAAGAATAGAGATTATTATGTAAATCCAAGTTTGTCTTATTTGAAAGATGAACTTTAATCTTAAAAAGAATGGTGGAAATGAAAGCTTTTCTTGCAAAACCAAAGCATCAAAACCGTGTATGCCAATGACAAGAATGTGTTTATTGCACCTAATTGCTAGAAGAATGGAGATTGTTACATGAATCCAGGTTTGTCCTATTTAAGGAATGAACTTTGATTCTAGGGAAAATGGTGGAAAGAAAAGCTTTTATCTCAAAACCAAAGCATCAAAACTGTGTATCCCAACAAAAAAAAAATGTTTTAATGCCTAATCAAGAATAGAATGGAGATTATCTCGAGAATCCAAGTTTGTCCCATTTAATGGATGAACTTTGATTATAAGAAAATTGGTGAAAATAATAGCATTTCCTGCAAAACCAAAGCATCAAACCTGTGTATCCCAATGAGAAAAATGTGTTTATTGTACCCAATAGCCAAAAGAATGGAGATTCTTATGTGAATCCAAGTTTTTCCCAATTAAGGAATAAACTCTGATTCTAGGGAAAATGGTGGGGAAAAAAGCTTTTCTTGCAAAACCAAAGCATCAAAATCTTGTATCTAATTGAGGAAAATGTGTTTATACCGCCAAATCACAATAAGAACGGTGATTATCATGTGAATCCAAGTTTGTACCGTTTGATGGATGAACTTTGATTCTTTGGAAAATGGTGGAAATAAAAGCTTTTCTTGCAAAACCACTGCATCAAAACCATGCATCCTAATGAAAAGAATGTGCTTATTATGCTCAATCAAAAAAAGAATGGAGATTATTATGAGAATTCACGGTCATCCAACTTGTGGGATGAACTTTAATTCTTAGGAAAATGAGAAAAGAAAAGCTTTTCTTACAAAACCAAAGCATTAAAACTATGTATCCCAATAAAAAGAAAATGTTTTAGTGCCTAATCACAAAAAGAATGGAGATTATCATAAGAATCCAAGTTTGTCCCATTTGATGGACAAGCTTTCATTCTAAAGAAAATGGTGGAAATAAAAGCTTTTCTTGCAAAACGAAAGCATCAAAACCGTGCATCCTAATGAGAAGAATATGCTTATTATGCTCAATCACCATAAGAATGGAGATTATTATGAGAATCCAAATTTGGCCAATTTAAGGGACAAAATTTAATTCTAAGAAAAATGGTGGAAAAAAAACTTTTCTTACAAAACCAAAGCAGGAAAACCATGTATCCCAATGAAAAGAACATGTTTATAGTGCCCAATCACAAAAAGAATGGAGATTATCATGAGAATCCAAGTTTGTCCCATTTGATGAATGAACATTGATTTTAAAGACAATGGTGGAAATAAAAGCTTTTCTTGAAAAACCAAAGCATCAAAACTGTGTATCCCAATGAAAAGAATGTGTTTTAGTGCTCAATCACAAAAAAATGGAGATTATCCCCAGAATCTAAGTTTGTCTCATTTGATCGACAAACTTAGATTTTCAGGAAAATAAGGGAAATAAAAGCTTTTCCTGCAAAACCGAAGCATTAAAACCATGCATCCCAATGAGAAAAATATGTTCATTATGCTCAATAAAAAAAAGAATAAAGATTATTATGAGAATCCAAGTTTATCCAATTTGAGGGACGAACTTTAATTCTAAGGAAAATAGTGGGAAGAAAAGCTTTTCTTACATTACCAAAGCAACAAAACCATGTATCCCAATGAAAAGAACGTGTTTATGTACCCAATCACAAAAAGAATGGAGATTATCAACAGAATCCACGTTTATCCTATTTGGTCGATGAACTTTGATTCTAAGGAAAATGGTGGAAAGAAAAGTTTGTCTTACAAAACTGAAGCATTAAAACTGTGTATCCCAATGAAAAGAACGTGTTTATAGTGCCCATTCACAAAAGGAATGGAGATTATCATGAGAATCC
>JBBYHK010352403.1:0-24698 GCA_038382065.1 Adansonia grandidieri | reverse complement strand
AGTCCTTGCAAAGCTTGCTCCATGCGTTTAGTCTTTGCCCTAGTCATTGGACCTCCAATTCCTTGCAAAGGATCATACGAATGGTTGGAAATAGGCATTTGTGCAAGTAGATCTCTATCAGGATGAATGAGATTGATGCTTTGGTTTCTTAAAAGAAGATTCTCTTTTCATCATTTTTTAGAGTTAAAGTTCATTTGTCAATTGGGACAAACACAAATTCACATAGTAATCTCCTTTCTTTTTAATATTAGGCACCATAAACTCATTCTCCTCATTAGGATGAATCACATTGATGCTTTGGTTTCTTAGGAAAAGCTTTTATTTCCAATATTTTTAGAGTTAATGTTCATTTATCAATTGAAACAAACACGGATTCACATAACAATCTCTTTTCTTTTAATGATTGGGCACCATAACTCATTCCTTGTATTTCGATAAATGGCATTGATGCTTTGGTTTCCTTTAAAAACTTTTGTTCCACTATTTTTTAGAGTTAAAGTTTGTTTGTCAATTAGGACAAACACTTCACGTGGTAATCTCCTTTCTTTTCAAAATTAGGCACCATAAACTCGTTCCACTCATTGGGATGAATGACATTGATGCTTTGGTTTCATAAGAAAAGCTTTTCTTTCCACCATTTTTTAGAATTAAAGTTTTTTTGCCAAATGGGACAAACACGAAATCACATAGTAATCTCTTTTTTTTTAAGATTGGGCACCATAAACTCATTCTACTCATTGGGATGAATGACATTAATGCTTTGGTTTCTTTATAAAAGCTCTTCTTTTCATCATTTTTTAGAGTTAAAGTTTATTTGTCAATTGGGACAAACACAGATTCGCATAATAATCTTATTTCTTTTCATGATTGGGCACTAAGAACTCATTCTTCGTATTTCCATTAATTGCATTGATGCTTTTGTTTCCTTTAAAAACCCTTTGCTCCCACCAAATTCTGGAAACAAAGTTCGTTTGTCAATTGGGATAAACACGAATTCACATTGTAGTCTCCTTTTTTTTCATGATTGGGGGCCATAAAACTCATTCTCCTCATTGGAATGAATGACATTAATGCTTTGGTTTCATAGGAAAAGCTTTTCATTCCACCATTTTTTAGAATTAAAGTTTGTTTGCCAATTGGGACAAACACAGATTCACATAGTAATCTTTTTTTTTCAAGGTTGGGCACCATAAACTTATTCTACTAATTGGGATGAATGACATTGATGCTTTGGTTTCATAATAAAAGTTTTTCTTTCCATAATTTTTTAGTGTTAAAGTTCATTTGTGAATCGAGACAAACACGGATTCACCTAATAATCTTCTTTCTTTTCATGATTAGGCACCATAAACTCATTCTTCTCTTTGGGATGAAAGACATTGATGCTTTGGTTTCGTAAGAAAAGCTTTTTTTTCCACCATTTTTTAGAATTAAAATTCATTTGCAATTGGGACAAACACGGATTCACATCGTAATCTCCTTTCTTTTTGGGCACCATAAACTCATTCTTCTCATTAGGATAAATGACATTGATGCGTTGGTTTCATAAGAAAAGCTTCTCTTTCCATCATTTTTTAGGGTTATGTTCATTTGTCAATTAGGACAAACACAAATTCGCATAATAATGTCATTTCTTTTCGTGATTGGGCACCATGAACTCATTCCCGCATTTCTATTAACGGCATTGATGCTTTGGTTTGCTTTAAAAAGCTTTTGTTCCCACCATTTTCTAGAATCAAAGTTCATTTTTTAATTGAGAGAAATACCTATTCACATCGTAATCTCCTTTCTTTTCATAATTAGGCACCATAAATTTATTCTCCTCGTTGGGATGAATGACATTGATGCTTTGGTTTCGTAAGAAAAGCTTTTCATTCCACCATTTTTTAGAATTAAAATTTGCTTGCCAATTAGGACCAACACGGATTCACATAGTAATCTCTTTTTTTTCATGATTGGGCACCATAAACTCATTCTACTCATTAGGATGAATGTCATTGATGCTTTGGTTTAGTAAAAAAAGCTTTTCATTCCACCATGTTTTAGAATTAAAGTTTGTTTGCCAACTGGGACAAACACAGATTCATATAGTAATGTACTTTATTTTTAAGATTGGGCACCATAAACTCATTCTCCTTATTGGGATAAATGGCATTGATGCTTTGGTTTCGTAAGAAATGCTTCTCTCTCCATCATTTTTTAGAGTTAAAGTTCATTAATCAATTGGGACAACTATAGATTCACATAATAATCTCCATTCTTTTCAGGATTGGGCACCATAAACTCATTCCCCGTATTTCGATAAAAGGCATTAATGTTTTGGTTTCATAAGAAAAGCTTCTCTGTTCACCATTTTTTAGAGTTAAAGTTCATCTGTCAATTGGGATAAACACAGATCCACATAGTGATGTCCATTCTTTTCATGATTTCATACCATAGACTCATTCTTCTCATTGGGATGAATGACATTGTTGCTTTGGTTTTGTAAGAAAAGCTTTTCTTTTCACCATTTTTTAGAATTAAAAGTTGTTTGCCAATTGGGACAAACACAGATTCACATAGTAATCTCCTTCCTTTTCAAAATCGGGCACCATAAACTCATTCTCCTCATTGGGATGAATGACATTGATGCTTTGGTTTTTTAGGAAAAGCTTCTCTTTCAATATTTTTTAAAGTTAATATTCATTTGTCAATAGGGACAAACATGAATTCACATAGTAATCTTCTTTCTTTCCATGATTGGGCACCATAAACTCATTTTCCTCATTAGGATGAATGACATTGATGCTTTGGTTTCGTAAGAAAAGCTTTTCATTCCACCATTTTTTAGAATTAAAATTTGCTTGCCAATTAGGACCAACACGGATTCACATAGTAATCTCTTTTTTTTCATGATTGGGCACCATAAACTCATTCTACTCATTAGGATGAATGTCATTGATGCTTTGGTTTAGTAAAAAAAGCTTTTCATTCCACCATGTTTTAGAATTAAAGTTTGTTTGCCAACTGGGACAAACACAGATTCATATAGTAATGTACTTTATTTTTAAGATTGGGCACCATAAACTCATTCTCCTTATTGGGATAAATGGCATTGATGCTTTGGTTTCGTAAGAAATGCTTCTCTCTCCATCATTTTTTAGAGTTAAAGTTCATTAATCAATTGGGACAACTATAGATTCACATAATAATCTCCATTCTTTTCAGGATTGGGCACCATAAACTCATTCCCCGTATTTCGATAAAAGGCATTAATGTTTTGGTTTCATAAGAAAAGCTTCTCTGTTCACCATTTTTTAGAGTTAAAGTTCATCTGTCAATTGGGATAAACACAGATCCACATAGTGATGTCCATTCTTTTCATGATTTCATACCATAGACTCATTCTTCTCATTGGGATGAATGACATTGTTGCTTTGGTTTTGTAAGAAAAGCTTTTCTTTTCACCATTTTTTAGAATTAAAAGTTGTTTGCCAATTGGGACAAACACAGATTCACATAGTAATCTCCTTCCTTTTCAAAATCGGGCACCATAAACTCATTCTCCTCATTGGGATGAATGACATTGATGCTTTGGTTTTTTAGGAAAAGCTTCTCTTTCAATATTTTTTAAAGTTAATATTCATTTGTCAATAGGGACAAACATGAATTCACATAGTAATCTTCTTTCTTTCCATGATTGGGCACCATAAACTCATTTTCCTCATTAGGATGAATGACATTGATGCTTTGGTTTCTTAAGAGAAGCTTCTCTTTCCATCATTTTTTAGAGTTGAAGTTCATTTGTTAATTAGGATAAATACAGATTCACATAACAATCTCTTTTCCTTTCATGATTAGGCACCATAAACTCATTCTCCCTATTGGATGAATGACATTAATGCTTTGGTTTTGCTAGAAAACCTTTCCTTTCCACTAATTTTTAGAATTAAAGTTTGTTTATCAATTGGGATAAACACAGATTCACATAGTAATCTCCTTTCTTTTCAAAATTGATCACCATAAACTCATTCTCCTCTTTGGGAAGAATGACATTGCTTTGGCTTCATAAGATAAGCTTTTCTTTCCATCATTTTTTAGTGTTAAAGTTTATCTGTGAATCAGGACAAACACGGATTCACAAAATAATCTTCTCTCTTTTCATGGTTGGGCACCACAAACTCATTTTTCTCATTGGGATGAATGACATTGATGCCTTGGTTTCGTAAGAAAAGCTATTCTTTCCACCATTTTTTAGAATTAAAATTCATTTGCCAATTGGGACAAACACGGAT
This sequence comes from Adansonia grandidieri, assembly GCA_038382065.1. Taxonomy (NCBI): domain Eukaryota; kingdom Viridiplantae; phylum Streptophyta; class Magnoliopsida; order Malvales; family Malvaceae; genus Adansonia; species Adansonia grandidieri. The sequence continues at coordinate 20,424 of JBBYHK010352403.1, read as the reverse complement.
TCACATCATAATCTTATTTTTTCTCATGATCGGACACCATAAACTCATTCTTCTCATTAGGATAAATGACATTGATGCTTTGGTTTTGCAAGAAAACCTTTTCTTTCCACCATTTTTTAGAATTAAAGTTTGTTTGCCAATTGGCACAAACACAGATTCATATAGTAATCTCTTTTCTTTTCAAGATTGATCACCATAAACTCATTCTCCTTTTTGGGAAGAATGACATTGCTTTGGTTTCATAAGACAAGCTTTTCTTTCCATCATTTTTTAGTGTTAAAGTTCATCTGTGAATTGGAACAAACACGGATTCACATAATATCTTCTTTCTTTTCATGATTGGGCACCATAAACTTATTCTCCTTATTGGGATGAATGACATTGATGCTTTGGTTTTGTAAGAAAAGCTATTCTTTCCGCCATTTTTTAGAATTAAAATTCGTTTGCCAATTAGGATAAACACGAATTCACATCATAATCTTATTTTTTTTTCATGATCGGGCACCATAAACTCATTCTTCTCATTAGGATAAATGACATTGATGCTTTGGTTTTGCAAGAAAACCTTTTCTTTCCACCATTTTTTAGAATTAAAGTTTGTTTGCTAATTGGGACAAACACAAATTCATATAGTAATCTCTTTTCTTTTCAAGATTGATCACCATAAACTCATTCTCCTCTTTAGGAAGAATGACATTGCTTTAGTTTCATAAGACAAGCTTTTTTTCCATTATTTTTTAGTGTTAAAGTTCATCTGTGAATTGGGACAAACATGAATTCACATAATATCTTCTTTCTTTTCATGATTGGGCACCATAAACTTATTCTCCTCATTAGGATGAATGACATTGATGCTTTGGTTTTGTAAGAAAAGCTATTCTTTCCACCATTTTGTAGAATTAAAATTCGTTTGCCAATTGGGACAAACACAGATTCACATCGTAATCTCATTTTTTTTCATGATCAGGCACCATAAACTCATTCTTCTCATTAGGATAAATGACATTGATGCTTTGGTTTTGCAAGAAAACCTTTTCTTTCCACCATTTTTTAGAATTAAAGTTTGTTTGCCAATTAGGACAAACACAGATTCATATAGTAATCTCCTTTCTTTTTAAGATTGATCACCATAAACTCATTCTCCTCTTTGGGAAGAATGACATTGCTTTGGTTTCATAAGACAAGCTTTTTTTTCCATCATTTTTTAGTGTTAAAGTTCATCTATGAATTGGGACAAACACAGATTCACATAATAATCTTCTTTCTTTTCATGATTGGGCACCATAAACTCATTCTCCTCATTGGGATAAATGACATTGATGCTTTGGTTTCATAAGAAAAGCTATTCTTTCCACCATTTTTTAGAATTAAAATTCGCTTACCAATTGGGACAAACATGGATTCACATCGTAATCTTATTTCTTTTCATGATCGGGCACCATAAACTCATTCTTCTTAGAAGGATAAATGACATTGATGCTTTGGTTGCATAAGAAAAGTTTCTCTTTCCATCATTTTTTAGAGTTACGTTCATTTGCTAACTGGGACAATCACAGATTCGCATAATAATGTCGTTTCTTTTAGTGATTGGGCTCCATGAACTTATTCCCCACACTTCTATTAATGGCATTCATGCTTTGGTTTGCTTGAAAAAGCTTTTATTCCCATCATTTTCTAGAATCAAAGTTCATTTTTCAATTGGGAGAAAAATGGATTCACATCATAATCTCCTATCTTTTCATAATTGGGCACCATAAACTCATTCTCCTCATTGGGATGAATGACATTGATGCTTTGGTTTCGCAAGAAAAGCGTTTCATTCCACCATTTTTTAGAATTAAAGTTTGCTTGCCAATTGAGACCAACACGGATTCACATAGTAATCTCCTTTCTTTTCATGATTGGGCAGCATAAACTCATTCTACTCATTGGGATGAATGACATTGATGCTTCGGTTTAGTAGGAAAAGCTTTTCATTCCACCATTTTTTGGAATTAAAGTTTGTTTGCCAATTGGGGCAAACACATATTCATATAGTATTGTACTTTCTTTTCAAGATTGGGCACCATAAACTCATTCTCCTTATTAGGATGAATTACATTGATGCTTTGGTTCCATAAGAAACGCTTCTCTCTCCATCCTTTTTTAGAGTTAAAGTTCATTAATCAATTGGGACAACTAGGGATTCACATAATAATCTCCTTTCTTTCAGGATTGGACACCATAAACTCATTCCCCACATTTCGATAAAAGGTATTGATGCTTTGGTTTCATAAGAAAAGCTTCTTTTTCCATCATTTTTTAGAGTTAAAGTTCAACAGTCGATTGGGACAAGCATGGATTCACATAGTGATGTCCATTTTTCTTATGATTGCGCACCATAGACTCATTCTTAATGACATTGTTGCTTTGGTTTCGTAAGAAAGGTTTATCTTCGCACGATTTTTTAGAATTAAAGTTTGTTTGCCAATTTGGACAAACACGGGATTCACATAGTAATCTCCTTCTTTTTCAAGATTAGGCACCATAAACTCATTCTCCTCATTGGGATGAATGACATTGATGCTTTGGTTTCCAAGGAAAAGCTTCTCTTTGCAATATGTTTTAGAGTTAATGTTCATTTGTTAATGGGGACAAACACGGATGCTTATAGTAATCTCTTTTCTTTTCATGATTGGGCACCATAAACTCATTTTCCTCATTAGGATGAATGACATTGGTGCTTTGGTTTCTTAAGAGAAACTTTTCTTTCCATCATTTCCTAGAGGTAAAGTTCATTTGTCAATTGGGATAAACACAAATTCACATAACAATCTCCTTTCTTTTCATGATTGGGCACCATAAACTCATTCTCCCCACTGGGATGAATTATATTGATGCTTGGTTTCGTAACAAAAGCTATTCTTTCCACCATTTTTTGGAATTAAAATTCGTTTGCCAATTAGGCCAAATAGGGATTCACATCATATCTCATTTCTTTTCATGATCAGGCACCATAAACTCATTTTTCTCATTAGGATAAATGACATTAATGCTTTGGTTTCATAAGAAAAGCTTCTCTTTCCATAATTTTTTAGAGTTACATTCATTTGCAATTGGGACAATCATGGATTCGCATAATATTGTCGTTTCTTTTTGTGATTGGGCACCATGAACTCATTCCCCGCATTTCTATCAATGGTGTTGATGTTTTGGTTTACTTGAAAAAGCTTTTGTTCCCACCATTTTCTAGAGTCAAAGTTCATTTTTCAATTGAGAGAAATACGGATTCACATTGTAATCTCCTTTCTTTTCATGATTGGGCACCATAAACTCATTCTCCTCGTTGGGATAAATGACATTGATGCTTTGGTTTCGCAAGAAAAGCTTTTCATTCCACCATTTGCTAGAATTAAAGTTTGCTTGCCAATTGGGACCAACACGAATTCATAAAGTAATCTCCTTTATTTTCATGATTGGGCACCATAAACTCATTCTACTCATTGGGATGAATGAAATTGATGCTTCAGTTTAGTAAGAAAAGCTTTTCATTCCACTATTTTTTAGAATTAAAGTTTGTTTGCCAATTAGGAAAAACACGGATTCATATAGTAATGTAATTTCTTTTCGAGATTGGGCACCATAAACACATTCTCCTCATTAGGATGAATTACATTGATGCTTTGGTTTCGTAAGAAATGCTTCTCTCTCCATCATTTTTTAGAGTTAAAGTTCATTAATCAATTAGGACAACTAGGGATTCACATAATAATCTCTTTTCCTTTCAGGATTGGACACCATAAACTCATTCCCTGCATTTCGATAAAAGGTGTTGATGCTTTGGTTTCATAAGAAAAGCTTCTCTTTCCATCCTTTTTTAGAGTTAAGTTCATCAGTCGATTAGGACAAACATGGATTCACATAGTGATGTCCATTCTTTTCATGATTGCGCACCATAGACTTATTCTTCTCTTCGGGACGAATGACATTGTTGCTTTGGCATTGTAAGAAAGGCTTTTCTTCCTAACATTTTTTAGAATTAAAGTTTGTTTGCTAATTTGGACAAACACGGGATTCACATAGTAATCTCCTTCCTTTTCATGATTGGGCACCATAAACTCATTCTCCTTATTGGGATGAATGACATTGATGCTTTGGTTTCATAAGAAAAGCTATTCTTTCCACCATTTTTTAGAATTAAAATTCATTTGCCAATTGGGACAAACACAGATTCACATTGTAATCTCATTTCTTTTCATGATCGGGCACCATAAACTCATTCTTCTCATTAGGATAAATGACACTGATGCTTTGGCTTCATAAGAAAAGCTTCTCTTTCCATCATTTTTTAGAGTTACATTTATTTGTCAATTAGGACAATCATGGATTCGCATAATAATGTCATTTCTTTTCGTGATTGGGCATCATGAACTCATTCTCCCTATTAGGATGAATGACAAGAAAACCTTTTCTTTCCACCATTTTTTAGAATTAAAATTTGTTTGCCAATTGGGATAAACACAGATTCACATAGTAATCTTCTTTCTTTTGAAGATTGATCACTATAAACTCATTGAACTCTTTGGGAAGAATGACGTTGCTTTGGTTTCATAAGACAAGGTTTTCTTTCCATCATTTTTTAGTGTTAAAGTTCATCTGTGATTGGGACAAACACGGATTCATAGAATAATCTTCTTTTTTTTCATGGTTAGGCACCATAAACTCATTCTCCTCATTGGGATGAATGACATTGATGCTTTGGTTTCATAAGAAAAGCTATTCTTTCCACCATTTTTTAGAATTAAAATTCATTTCCCAATTGTGACAAACATGGATTCACAACGTAATCTCATTTCTTTTCATGATCAGGCACCATAAACTCATTCTTCTCATTAGGATAAATGACATTGATGCTTTGGTTTCATAACAAAAGCTTCTCTTTCCATCAGTTTTTAGAGTTACATTCATTTGTTAATTGGGACAATCACGGATTCGCATAATAATGTCGTTTCTTTTCAGGATTGGGCACCATGATCTCATTCCTCGTATTTCTATTAATGGCGTTGATGCTTTGGTTTGCTTTAAAAAGCTTTTATTCCCACCATTTTCTAGAATCAAAGTTCATTTTTCAATTGGGAGAAACACGGATTCACATCGAAATCTCTTTTCTTTTCATGATTAGGCACCATAAACTCATTCTCCTCGTTGGGATGGATGACATTGATGCTTTGGTTTCGCAAGAAAAGTTTTTATTCCATTATTTTTTAGAATTAAAGTTTGCTTGCCAATTGGGACCAACACGGATTCAGATAGTAATCTCCTTTCTTTTCATGATTGGGCACCATAAACTCATTCTACTAATTAGGATGAATGACATTAATGCTTCGGTTTTGTAAGAAAAGCTTTTCATTCCACCATTTTTTGGAATTAAAGTTTGTTTGCCAATTAGGACAAACACGGATTCACATAGTATTGTATTTCCTTTTCAAGATTGGGCACCATAAACTCATTCTCCTCATTGGGATGAATTACATTGATGCTTTGATTTTGTAAGAAATGCTTCTCTCTCCATCATTTTTTAGAGTTAAGGTTCATTAATCAATTGGGACAACTAGGGATTCATATAATAATCTCTTCTCTTTTCAGGATTGGACACCATAAACTCATTCCCTATATTTCGATAAAAGGCATTGATGCTTTGGTTTCATAAGAAAAGCTTCTCTTTTCGTTAGTTTTTAGAGTTAAAGTTCATTAGTCATTTAGGACAAGCATGGATTCACACAGTGATGTCCATTCTTTTCATGATTGCACCCCATAGACTCATTCTTCTCTTTGGGATGAATGCCATTGTTGCTTTAGTTTCGTAAGAAAGGCTTTTTTTTCCACCATTTCTTAGAATTAAAGTTTGTTTGCTGATTCGATCAAACAAGGGATTCACATAGTAATCTCCTTCATTTTCAAGATTGGGCACCATAAACTCATTCTCCTCATTGGGATGAATGACGTTGATGCTTTGGTTTCTCAAGAAAAGCTTTCTTTTCTAATATTTTTTAGAGTTAATGTTCATTTGTCAATGGAGACAAATATGGATGCACATAGTAATCTTCCTTCTTTTCATGATTGGGCACCATAAACTCATTTTCCTCATTAGGATGAATGACATTGATGCTTTGGTTTCTTAAGAAAAGCTTCTTTTTCCATTATTTTTTGGAGTTAAAGTTTATTTGTCAATTGGGACAAATATAGATTCATATAACAATCTCTTTTCTTTTCCTGATTAGGCACCATAAACTCATTCTCCCTATTAGGATGAATGACATTAACACTTTGGTTTCACAAGAAGACCTTTTCTTTCCATATAACAATCTCCTTTTTTATAGATTCATATAACAATCTCTTTTTTATAATTAAAGTTTGTTTGCCAATTGGCGCAAACACAGATTTACATTGTAATCTCCTTTCTTTTCAAGATTGATCACCATAAACTCATTGTACTCTTTGGGAAAAATGACATTGCTTTGGTTTCATAAGATAAGCTTTTCTTTCCATCATTTTTTAGTAAGTTCATTTGTGAATTGGGACAAACACGGATTCATATAATAATCTTCTTTTTTTTCATGATTGGGCACCATAAACTCATTCTCCTTATTAGGATGAATGACATTGATGCTTTGGTTTCGTAAGAAAAGCTATTCTTTCTACTATTTTTTAGAATTAAAATTCGTTTACCAATTGGGACAAACACGAATTCACAACATAATCTTATTTCTTTTCATGATCGGGCTCCATAAACTCATTCTTCTCATTAGCATAAATGATATTGATGCTTTGGTTTCATAAGAAAAGCTTCTCCTTCTATCATTTTTTAGAGTTACATTCATTTGTAAATTGGGACAATCACAGATTCGCATAATAATGTCATTTCTTTTCATGATTGGGCACCATGAACTCATTCCCCACAATTATATTAATGGCGTTAAAGCTTTGGTTTGCTTGAAAAAGCTTTTGTTCCCACCATTTTCTAGAATCAAAGTTCATTTTTCAATTAGGAGAAACATGCATTCACATCGTAATCTCCTTTCTTTTCATGATTGGGCACCATAAACTCATTCTCCTCGTTGGGATAAATAACATTGATGCTTTGGTTTTGCAAGAAAAGTTTTTATTCCACCATTTTTTAGAATTAAAGTTTGCTTGCCAATTAGGACCAACACGGATTCACATAGTAATCTCCCTTCTTTTCATGATTGGGCACCATAAACTCATTCTATTCATTGGGATGAATGACATTGATGCTTCAGTTTAGTAAGAAAAGCTTTTCATTCCACCATTTTTTAGAATTAAAGTTTGTTTGCCAATTAGGACAAACACGGATTCACATAGTATTGTACTTTTTTTTCAAGATTGGGCACCATAAACTCATTCTCCTTATTGGGATGAATTACATTGATGCTTTAGTTTTGTAAGACACGCTTCTCTCTCCATCATTTTTTAGTGTTAAAGTTCATTAATCAATTAGGACAACTAGGGATTCACATAATAATCTCCTTTCTTTTCAGGATTGGACACATAAACTCATTCCCCGCATTTCGATAAAAGGTGTTGATGCTTTGGTTTCATAAGAAAAGCTTCTCTTTTCATCATTTTTTAGAGTTAAAGTTCATTAGTCGATTAGGACAAACATGGATTCACATAGTGATGTCCATTCTTTTTGTGATTGCGCACCATAAACTCATTCTTCTCTTTGGGATGAATGACATTGTTGCCTTGGTTTTGTAAGAAAGGCTTTTCTTCCCACCATTTTTTAGAATTAAAGTTTGTTTGCCAATTCCGACAAACATGGGATTCACATAGTAATCTCCTTCCTTTTCAAGATTGGGCACCATAAACTCATTCTCCTCATTGGGATGAATGATATTGATGCTTTGGTTTCATAAGAAAAGCTATTCTTTTTGCCATTTTTTACAATTAAAATTCGTTGGCCATTTGGGACAAACACGGGTTCACATTGTAATCTCATTTCTTTTCATGATCGGGCACCATAAACTCATTCTTCTCATTAGGATAAATGGCATTGATGCTTTGGTTTCATAAGAAAAGCTTCTCTTTCCATCACTTTTTAGAGTTACATTTATTTGTCAATTAGGACAATCACGGATTCGCATAATAATGTCGTTTCTTTTCGTGATTGGGCACCATGAACTCATTCTCCCTATTGGGATGAATGGCATTCATGCTTGGTTTCGCAAGAAAACCTTTTCTTTCCACCATTTTTTAGAATTAAAGTTTGTTTGCCAATTAGGACAAACACAGATTCACATAGTAATCGCCTTTCTTTTGAGGATTGATCACCATAAACTCATTCAACTCTTTGGGAAGAATGACATTGCTTTGGTTTCATAAGACAAGCTTTTCTTTCCATCATTTTTTAGTGTTAAAGTTCATCTGTGAATTGGGACAAACACGGATGCATAGAATAATCTTCTTTCTTTTCATGATTGGGCACCATAAACTCATTCTCCTCATTGGAATGAATGACATTGATGATTTGGTTTCGTAAGAAAAGCTATTCTTTCCACCATTTTTTAGAGATAAAATTCATTTACCAATTGGGACAAACATGGATTCACAATGTAATCTCATTTTTTTTCATGATCGGGCACCATAAACTAATTCTTCTCATTAGGCTAAATGACATTGATGCTTTGGTTTCATAAGAAAGGCTTCTCTTTCCATCAATTTTTAGAGTTACATTCATTTGTCAATTAGGACAATCACGGATTCGCATAATAATGTTGTTTCTCTTCGTGATTGGGCACCATGAACTCATTCCCCGCATTTCTATTAATGGCGTTGATGCTTTGGTTTGCTTTAAAAAGCTTTTATTCCCACCATTTTCTAGAATCAAAGTTCATTTTTTGATTAGGAGAAACACAGATTCACATCGTAATCTCCTTTCTTTTTATGATTGGGCACCATAAACTCATTCTCCTCGTTGGGATGAATGACATTGATGCATTGGTTTTGTAAGAAATGTTTTTATTCTACCATTTTTTAGAATTAAAGTTTGCTTGCCAATTGGGACCAACACGGATTCACATAGTAATCTCCTTTCTTTTTATGATTGGGCACCATAAACTCATTCTACTAATTATGATGAATGACATTGATGCTTCGGTTTGGTAAGAAAAGCGTTTCATTCCACCATTTTTTGGAATTAAAGTTTATTTCCCAATTAGGACAAACACGGATTCACATAGTATTGTACTTTCTTTTCAAGATTGGGCACCATAAACTCATTCTCCTCATTGGGATAAATTACATTGATGCTTTGATTTTGTAAGAAACGCTTCTCTCTCCATCATTTTTTAGAGTTAAGATTCATTAATCAATTGGGACAACTAGGGATTCACATAATAATCTTTTCTCTTTTCAGGATTGGACACCATAAACTCATTCCCCTCATTTCGATAAAAGGCATTGATGCTTTGGTTTCATAAGAAAAGCTTCTCTTTTCATTATTTTTTAGAGTTAGAGTTCATCAGTCAATCGGGACAAACACAGATTCACATAGTGATGTCCATTCCTTTCATGATTGCACACTATAGACTCACTCTTCTCTTTGGGATAAATGACATTGTTACTTTGGTTTCGTAAGAAAGGCTTTTCTTTCCACCATTTCTTAGAATTAAAGTTTGGTTGCCAATTCGAGCAAACACGGGATTCACAGAGTAATCTCCTTCCTCTTCAAGATTGGGTGCCATAAACTCATTCTCCTCATTGGGATGAATGACATTGATGCTTTGGTTTCTTAGGAAAAGCTTCTTTTTCCAATATTTTTTAGAGTTAATGTTCATTTGTCAATGAGGACAAACATGGATGCACATAGTAATCTCCTTTATTTTCATGATTGGGCACCATAAACTCATTTTCCTCATTAGGATGAATGACATTGATGCTTTGGTTTCTTAAGAGAAGCGTCTCTTTCCATCATTTTTTGGAGCTAAATTTTATTTTTCAATTGGGGCAAACACAGATTCACATAACAATATCCTTTCTTTTCCTCATTAGGCACCATAAACTCATTCTTCCTATTGGGATGAATGACATTGATGCTTTGGTTTCACAAGAAAACCTTTTCTTTCCACCTTTTTTAGAATTAAAGTTTGTTTACCAATTGGGAGAAACATAGATTCACATTGTAATCTCCTTTCTTTTTAAGATTGATCACCATAAACTCATTCTACTCTTTGGGAAAAATGACATTGCTTTGGTTTCATAAGATAAGCTTTTCTTTCCATCATTTTTTACTATTAAAGTTTATTTATCAATTGGGACAAACACGGATTCACATAATAATCTTCTTTCTTTTCATGATTGGGCACCATAAACTTATTCTCGTTATTAGGATGAATGACATTGATGCTTTGGTTTTGTAAGAAAAGCTATTCTTTCCACCATTTTTTAGAATTAAAATTTGTTTGCCAATTGGGATAAACACGGATTCACAACATAATCTCATTTCTTTTCATGATCGGGCTCCATAAACTCATTCTTATCATTAGGATAATGACATTGATGCTTTGTTTCATAAGAAGAGCTTCTCTTTCCATCATTTTTTAGAGCTATGTTTATTTGTCAATTGGGACAATCACGGATTGGCATAATAATGTCGTTTCTTTTCGTGATTGGGCACCATGAACTCATTCCCTGTATTTCTATTAATGGCATTGATGCTTTGGTTTGCTTGCAAAAGCTTTTGTTCCCACCATTTTCTAGAATCAAAGTTCATTTTTCAATTGGGAGAAACATAGATTCACATCACGATCTCCTTTCTTTTCATGATTGGGCACCATAAACTCATTCTCCTCGTTTGGATGAATGACATTAATGCTTTGGTTTCGCAAGAAAACCTTTTCTTTCCACCATTTTTTAGAATTAAAGTTTGTTTGCCAATTGGGACAAACACAGATTCACATAGTAATCACCCTTCTTTTCAAGATTGATCACCATAAACTCATTCTACTCTTTGGGAAGAATGACATTGCTTTGGTTTCACAGGACAAGCTTTTCTTTCCATCATTTTTTAGTGTTAAAGTTCATTTATGAATTGGGACAAACATGGATTCACATAATAATCTTCTTTCTTTTCATGATTGGGCACCATAAACTCATTCTCCTCATTGGGATGAATGACATTGATGCTTTGGTTTCTTAGGAAAAGCTTTTTTTTCCAATATTTTTTAAAGTTAATGTTCATTTGTCAATGAGGACAAACATGGATGCACATAGTAATCTCCTTTCTTTTCATGATTGGGCACCATAAACTCATTTTCCTTATTATGATGAATGACATTGATGCTTTGGTTTCTTAAGAGAAGCTTCTCTTTCCATCATTTTTTGGAGTTAAAGTTTATTTGTCAATTGGGACAAACACAGATTCACATAACAATATCCCTTCTTTTCTTCATTAGGCACCATAAACTCATTCTCCCCATTGGGATGAATGATATTGATGCTTTGGTTTCACAAGAAAACCTTTTCTTTCCGCCCTTTTTTAGAATTAAAGTTTGTTTGCCAATTGGGACAAACACAGATTCACATTGTAATCTCCATTTTTTTCAAGATTGATCACCATAAACTTATTCTACTCTTTAGGAAGAATGGCATTGCTTTGGTTTCATAAGACAAGCTTATGTTTCCATCATTTTTTAGTGTTAAAGTTCATCTGTGAATTGGGACAAACATGGATTCACATAATAATCTTCTTTCTTGTCATGATTGGGCACCATAAACTCATTCTCCTCATTGGGATGAATGACATTGATGCTTTGGTTTTGTAAGAAAAGCTATTCTTTCCACCATTTTTTAGAATTAAAATTCATTTGCCAATTGGGACAAACACGGATTCACATCATAATCTCATTTCTTTTCATGATCAGTCACCATAAACTCATTCTTCTCATAAGGATAAATGACATCGATCTTTGGTTTCATGAGAAAAGTTTCTCTTTCCATCAGTTACGTTCATTTGTCAATTGGGACAGTCACGGATTTGCATAATAATGCCATTTCTTTTTGTGATTGGCCACCATGAACTCATTCCCCGTATTTCTATTAATGGCATTGATGCTTTGGTTTGCCTGAAAAAGCTTTTGTTCCCACCATTTTCTAGAATCAAAATTCATTTTCAATTAGGAGAAACACGAATTTACATCGTAATCTCCTTTCTTTTCATGATTGGGCATCATCAACTCATTCTCCTCGTTGGGATGAATGACATTGATGCTTTGGTTTTGCAAGAAATGCTTTTCATTCCACCTTTTTTTAGAATTAAAGTTTGCTTGCCAATTGGGACCAACACAGATTCATATAGTAATCTCCTTTCTTTTCATGATTGGGCAACATAAACTCATTCTACTTATTGGGATGAATGACCTTGATGTTTCAATTTAGTAAGAAAAGCTTTTCATTCCACCATTTTTTAGAATTAAGGTTTGTTTGCCAATTAGGACAAACATGGATTCACATGGCATTGTATTTTCTTGTCATGGTTGGGCACCATAAACTCATTCTCTTCATTGGGATGAATTACATTGATGCTTTGGTTTCGTAAGAAACGCTTCTCTCTTCATCATTTTTTAGAGTTAAAGTTCATTAATTAATTGGGACAACTAGGGATTCACATAATAATATCCTTTCTTTTCAGGATTGGACAACATAAACTCATTCCCCACATTTCGATAAAAGGCCTTGATGCTTGGTTTCATAAGACAAGCTTCTTTTTCCATCATTTTTTAAAGGTAAAGTTCATCAATCGATTGGGACAAACGTGGATTCACATAGTGATGTGCATTCTTTTCATGATTGCACACCATAGATTCATTCTTCTCTTTGGGACGAATGACATTGTTGCTTTGGTTTTGCAAGATAGGCTTTTCTTTTCACCATTTTTTAGAATTAAAGTTTGTTTGCCAATTAGGACAAACACGAGATTCATATAGTAATCTTCTTCCTTTTCAAAATTAGGCACCATAAACTCATTTTCCTCATTGGGATGAATGACATTGATGATTTGGTTTCTTAGGAAAAGATTTTTTTTCCAATATTTTTTAGAGTTAATGCTCATTTGTCATTGGGGACAAACACGGATGCACATAGTAATCTCTTTTCTTTTCATGATTGGGCACCATAAACTCATTTTTCTCATTAGGATGAATGGCATTGACACTTTGGTTTCTTAAGAGAAGCTTCTCCTTCCATCATTTTTTAGAGTTAAAGTTCATTTGTCAATACCGACAAACATAGATTCACATAGCAATCTCCTTTTTTTTCATGATTAGGCACCATAAACTTATTCTCTCCATTGGGATGAATGACATCGATGCTTTGGTTTCATAAGAAAACCTTTTCTTTCCACCATTTTTTAGAATTAAAATTTGTTTGCCAATTGGGACAAACACATATTCACATAGTAATCTCCCTTCTTTTCAAGATTGATCACCATAAACTTATTCTACTATTTGGGAGGAATTACATTGCTTTGGTTTCATAAGACAAACTTTTATTTCTATCATTTTTTAGTGTTAAAGTTCATCTATGAATTGGGACAAACACAGATTCACATAATAATCTTTTTTCTTCTCATGATTGGCACCATAACCTCATTTTCCTCATTAGGATGAATGACATTGATGCTTTGGTTTCGTAGGAAAAGCTATTCTTTCCACCATTTTTTAGAATTAAAATTCATTTGCCAATTGGGACAAACACGGATTCTCATCGTAATCTCATTTCTTTTCATGATCGAGCTCCGTAAACTCATTCTTCTCATAAGGACAAATGACATTGATGCTTTGGTTTCATAAGAAAAGCTTCTCTTTCCATCAGTTTTTAGAGTTATGATCATTTATTAATTGGGACAATCACAAATTTGCATAATAATGTCGTTTCTTTTCATGATTGGGCACCATGAACTCATTCCCCGCATTTCTATTAATGGCGTTGATGCTTTGGTTTGCTTGAAAAGGCTTTTGTTCCCACAATTTTCTAGAATCAAAGTTCATTTTTTAATTAGGAGAAACACGGATTCACATCGTAATCTCCTTCCTTTTCATGATTGGTCACCATAAACTCATTTTTCTCGTTGGGATGAATGACATTGATGCTTTGGATTCGCAAGAAAACCTTTTCTTTCCACCGTTTTTTAGAATTAAAGTTGGTTGCCAATTGGGACAAACACATATTCACATAGTAATCTCCTTTCTTTCCAAGATTGATTGCCATAAACTCATTCTACTCCTTGGGAAGAATGGCATTGCTTTGTTTTCATAAGCAAGCTTTTCTTTCCATCATTTTTTAGTGTTAAAGTTCATCTACGAATTGGGACAAATATGGATTCACATAATAATCTTTTTTCTTTTTATAATTGGGCACCATAAACTCATTCTCCTCACTGGGATGTATGACATTGATGCTTTGGTTTCGTAAGAAAAACTATTCTTTCCACCATTTTCTAGAATTAAAATTTGTTTGCCAATTGGGACAAACACGGATTCACATCGTACTCTCATTTCTTTTCATGATCGGGCACCATAAACTCATTCTTCTCATTAAGATAAATGACATTGATGCTTTGGTTTCATAGGAAAAGCTTCTCTTTCCATCATTTTTTAGAGTTACATTCATTTTTCAATTGGGACAATCACGGATTCGCATAATAATGTCATTTCTTTATGTGATTGGGCACCATGAACTTATTCCCCGCATTTCTATTAATGGCATTGATGCTTTGGTTTGCTTGAAAAAGCTTTTGTTCCCACTATTTTCTAGAATCAAAGTTCATTTTTCAATTAGGAGAAACACGGATTCACATCGTAATCTCCTTTCTTTTCATGATTGGGCACCATAAGCTCATTCTCCTCGTTGGGATGAATGACATTGATGCTTTGGTTTGCAAGAAATGCTTTTCATTCCACCATTTTTTAGAATTAAAGTTTGCTTGCCAATTGGGACCAACACAGATTCACATAGTAATCTCCTTTCTTTTCATGATGGGCACCATAAACTCATTCTACTCATTGGGATAAATGACATTGATGCTTCGATTTAGTAAGAAAGGCTTTTCATGGCACCAACTTTTAGAATTGAGGTTTGTTTGCCAATTAGGATAAACAAGGTTGGGCACCATAAACTCATTCTCATCATTGGGAGAATTACATTGATGCTTTGGTTTCATAAGAAACGCTTCTCCCTCCATCATTTTTTAGAGTTATAGTTCATTAATCAATTGGGACAACTAGGGATTCACATAATAATCTCCTTTCTTTTCAGGATTGAATACCATAAACTTATTCCTCGCATTTGGATAAAAGGCGTTGATGCTTTGGTTTCATAAGACAAGCTTCTCTTTCCATCATTTTTTAGAGTTAAAGTTCATCAGTCGATTGGGACAAACACATATTCACATAGTGGTGTCCATTCTTTTCATAATTGTGCACCATAGACTCATTCTTCTCTTTAGGACAAATGACATTGTTGCTTTGGTTTAGTAAGAAAGGCTTTTCTTTCCACCATTTTTTAGAAGTAAAGTTTGTTTGCCAATTTTGACAAACACGAGATTCACATAGCAATCTCTTTCTTTTTCAAGATTGGGCACCATAAACTCATTATCCTCATTGGGATGAATGTTATTGATGCTTTGGTTTCTTAGGAAAAGCTTCTCTTTGCAATATTTTTTAGATTTAATGTTCATTTGTCAATGGGGACAAACACGGATGCATATAGTAATCTCCTTTCTTTTCATGATTGGGCACCATAAACTTATTTTCCTCATTAGGATGAATGACATTAATGCTTTGGTTTCTTAAGAGAAGTTTCTCTTTCCATCATTTTTTTAGAGTTAAAGTTCATTTTTCAATTGGGATAAACATAGATTCACATAACATTCTCCTTTCTTTTCATGATTAGGCACCATAAACTCATTCTCCCTATTGGGATGAATGATATTGATGCTTTGGTTTCGCAAGAAAACCTTTTTTTTCCACCATTTTTTAGAATTAAAGTTTCTTTGCCAATTGGGACAAACACAGATTCATATAGTAATCTCCATTCTTTTGAAGATTGATCACCATAACTCATTCAACTATTTGGGAAGAATGACATTGCTTTGGTTTCATAAGACAAGCTTTTCTTTCCATCATTTTTTAGTGTTAAATTCATCTGTGAATTGGGATAAACACGGATTCACATAATAATCTTTTTTCTTTTCATGATTGGGCACCATAAACTCATTCTCTTCATTGGGATGAATGACATTGATACTTTGGTTTTGTAAGAAACACTTCTCTCTCCATCATTTTTTGGAGTTCAAGTTCATTTATCAATTTGGGCAACTACAGATTCACATAATAATCTCCTTTCTTTTTAGGATTGGGCACCATAAACTTATTCCCCGCATTTTGATAAAAGGCATTAATGCCTTGGTTTCATCAGAAAAGCTTTTCTTTCCATCATTTTTTAGAGTAAAAGTTCATCTGTCAATTAGGACAAACACGGATTCACATAGTGATGACCATTCTTTTCATGATTGCACACCATAGACTCATTCTTCTTTTTGGGATGAATGGCATTGTTGCTCTGGTTTCGTAAGAAAAGCTTTTCTTTCAACCATTTTTTAGAATTAAAGATTGTTTGCCAATTAGGACAAACACGGATTCACATAGTAACATCCTTCCTTTTCAAGATTGGGCACCATAAACTCACTCTCCTTATTGGGATGATTGACATTGATGTTTTGGTTTCATAGGAAAAGCTTCTCTTTCCAATATTTTTTAGAGTTAATGTTCATTTGTCAATGGGGACAAATATGGATTCACATAGTAATCTCCGTTCTTTTCATGATTAGGTAACTTAAACTCATTTTCCTCATTAGGATGAATGACATTGATGCTTTGGTTTCTTAAGAGAAGCTTCTCTTTCCATTATTTTTTAGAGTTAAAGTTCATTTGTCAATTTGGACAAACACGGATTAACATAGCAATCTCCTTCCTTTTCAAGATTGGGCACCATAAACTCATTCTCCTCATGGGGATGAATGACATTGATGCTTTGGTTTCTTAGGAAAAGCTTCTCTTTCCAATATTTTTTAGAGTTAATGTTCATTTGTTAATGGGGACAAACACGAATTCACATAGTAATCTTCTTCCTTTTCAAGATTGGGCACATAGTAATCTTCTTCCTTTTCAAGATTGGGCTCCATAAACTCATTCTCCTCATTGGGATGAATGACATTGATACTTTGGTTTCTTAAGAAAAGCTTCTCTTTCCAATATTTTTAGAGTTAATGTTCATCTGTCAATGGGGACAAACACGGATTCACATAATAATCTCCTAACTTTTCATGATCGGGCACCATAAACTCATTTTTTTCAATAGAATGACACTGATGCTTTGGTTTCTTAAGAAAAGCTTCTTTTTCCATCATTTTTTATAGTTAAAGTTCATTTGTCAATTGGGATAAACACGGAATC
Source organism: Adansonia grandidieri (assembly GCA_038382065.1). Lineage (NCBI taxonomy): Eukaryota > Viridiplantae > Streptophyta > Magnoliopsida > Malvales > Malvaceae > Adansonia > Adansonia grandidieri. The sequence continues at coordinate 2,914 of JBBYHK010352403.1, read as the reverse complement.
ACATAGTAATCTCTTTTCTTTTCATGATCAGGCACCATAAACTCATTCTCCCTATTAGGATGAATGACATTGATCTTTGGTTTCATAAGAAAAGCTTCTCTTTCCATTATTTTTTAGAGTTATGCTTATTTATTAATTGGGACAAATGCGGATTCACATAATAATGTCATTTCTTTTCGTGATTGGGCACCGTGAACTCATTCCCCGTATATCTATTAATGGCGTTGATGCTTTGGTTTTCTTTAAAAAGCTTTTGTTCCCACCATTTTCTAAAATCAAAGTTCATTTTTCAATTGGGAGAAACATGGATTCACATAGTAATCTCTTTCCTTTTCAAGATTGCGCACCATAAACTCATCCTCTTCATTAGGGTGAATGACATTAAGGCTTTGGTTTCTAAAGAAAAGCTTCTCTTCCCAACATTTTTTAGAGTTAACGTTTATTTGTCAAATGGGACAAATATGAATTCGCATAGTAATCTCCTTTCTTTTCATGATCAGGCACGATAGACTCATTTTCCTCATTAGGAGGAATGACATTGATGCTTTGGTTTCTTAAGAAAACATCCTCTTTCCATCATTTTTTAGAGTTAAAGTTCATTTGTCAGTCAGGACAAACACAGATTCACATAATAATATCCTCTCTTTTCATGATTAGGCACCATAAACTCACTCTCCCCATTGGGATTAATGACATTGGTGCTTTGGTTTCACAAGAAAACCTTTTCTTTCCACCATTTTTTAGAATTAAAGTTTGTTTGCTAATTGGGACAAACGCAAATTCACATAGTAATCTCCTTTCTTTTCAAGATTGATCACCATAAACTCATTCTTCTCTTTGAGATGAATGACATTGATGCTTTGGTTTCATAAGACAAGCTTTTCTTTCCATCATTTTTTAGTGTTAAAGTTCATTTGTGAATTGGACAAACACGGATTCACATAATAATCTTCTTTCTTTTCATGATTGGGCACCATAAACTCTTTCTCCTCTTTGGGATGAATGATATTGATGTTTTGGTTTCATAAGACAAGCTTTTCTTTTCATCATTTTTTAGTATTAAAGTTCATTTGTGAAATGGGACAAACATGGATTCACAAAATAATCTTCTTTCTTTTCATGATTAGGCACCATAAACTCATTCTCCTCATTGGGATGAATGACATTGATGCTTTGGTTTCTTAAGAAAAGCATTTATTTCCAACATTTTTTAGAGTTAATGTTCATTTGTCAATGGGGACAAACATGGATTGACATAGTAATCCCCTTTCTTCTCATGATCGGGTGCCATAAACTCATTTTCCTCATTAGGAGGAATGACACTGAAGCTTTGGTTTCTTAAGTAAAGCTTCCCTTTCCATCATTTTTTAGAGTTAAAGTTCATTTGTCAATTAGGACAAACACAGATTCACTTAGTAATCTCCTATCTTTTCATGATTAGGCACCATAAACTCATTCTCCTTATTGGGATGAGTGGCATTGATGCTTTGGTTTCATAAGAAAAGCTTTTTTTTCCATCATTTTTTTAGAGTTACAATCATTTATCAATTGGGGCAAACATGGATCAGCATAATAATGTCATTTTTTTTGTGATTGGGCACCGTGAACTCATTCCTCGCATTTTTATTAATGGCATTGATGCTTTGGTTTTAATGCGAACCTTAGGATGAAAACACAAACTAAAACCCGATTGGATGGAATTAGAACCCTAGGATTGTCTTTAAAGTCAAGCAAAGAGAACTTGAACCCAATCAATCCTGCTAATTAGAACCAAAGTTATAACAATTTTGATCGCCACAAGTTACTCTGATAAGAACAATTGAGTTCTTGTTTAATGAACAAAGAAAAAGTTTTCATAAAGTGAAGAAACTCTCAAGTATTTTTTTTCTATTCAAATCTGCTGAATTACATGAATAAGACTCCCTTATATAGGCCAAAAATCTGTAGAGCCCTAACTGAATAAGGAAATCCTAATCAATAAGGAAAAGTTTATTCCTAATCCTAATCTGATTAGGACTTATCTAAATAACTTAAAATCCTAAACACAATCCTAATCAATAAAGATAAAGTCTACTCCTTATCATAATCTAATTAGAAATTATCTAAATAAATTAAAACCATGAGAAGTCAAAAAAATAAAAAAATCTAAAATCCTAATCTATAAGCCCTTGAATACATGCAAATTGGGCTCCATTCATCTTGGACATGTGAATTGGGCTCCAAGCTTTACTCATCTTTTCTTTTTAGCCTCAACACAATGTAGAAATGTGATCAACCTTGGCAATGCATCTGATTCATTTTGAACAGCCTCCTTTGGTTGCATTTCCATGATTAGTCCTTACAAAGCTTGCTCCATGCGTTTAGTCTTTGCCCTAGTCATTAGACCTCCAATTCCTTGCAAAAGATTATAAGAATGGTTGGAAATAGGTGTTTGTGCAAGTTGATCTCCATCATTCCCTCCCTCCTCGAAAGGATTTGTCCTTGAATCACCTACATCATACAAAGATAAATCAGTGACATTAAAGGTAGCACTCACATTACCATAGTTGCTGGGCAAATCTAGTTTATAGGCATTGTCATTGATCCTTTCTAACACTTGAAAAGGTTCATCTCCTTTAGGCTACAATTTAGATGTCCTTTGAGTAGGAAACCTCTCCTTACGCAAATAAACCTAGACCTAATCTCCAGGTTTGAAAACAACCTTAACATGCCCCTTATTGGTTTGCCTTGTATATTGCTTATTCTTTTTGTCGATGTTAGCTCGAACCTTGGTATGCAAATCCCTAACAAAATCTACCTTTTTCTTACCATCCAAATTAGCATGTTCATTAGTAGGTAAAGGTAAAATATCCAAAGGAGTTAAAGGATTAAAGCCATACACAACTTCAAAAGGAGAATAAGAAGTAGTAGAATG
>JBBYHK010352074.1:0-24709 GCA_038382065.1 Adansonia grandidieri | reverse complement strand
TAAGGTTTTTGATGCTTTTAATCTTGCTTTGCTTGCTAAACAATGGTGGAGATTGGCTCATAATGAGAACTTTTTATGTTTTCGAGTTCTAACAAAATAAGATATTTCAAGTACGATCCTACCGTGAAGGCCTTTTCAAGAGACAAGCCCTCATATTTATGGTATAGCCTAATGGAAAGTAAAGAAGTGGCTAGAAAAGGATCACTGTAGAAGATACGAGATGGTGAGAAGATAGATATTTGGAAAGGCAAATGGGTAAAGAAGTCATCAGATTTTCAAGTAACAATTTACGGAAGTCTAAAACCCACCTCAATGTTAGTCTTCCTATTGATTGATCAGACCACTCAGACTAGGCAGTAAGAGAGATATTGCTTGAGATTTTCTAGCCTAATGATGTCGGCTGTATCCTACGTTTACCACTCAGTAAATGCTTTATGCTCTATCTACTATTGTGGAATGATTCGAAGTTAGGGCAATTCATTGTTCACTTGGCATGCTTTGTGGCAGGGAAGATGGTGGCATATCTTGTTAGCAATACTAGGGTATGGGTACATAGTTACAAGTTTCATGGCTAGCCCAGGTTCTTCCCAAGGTAAAATACCTTATGTGGGGCTTGCTAAACTTTTTTTTACCTACAAAGTAGGCTTCGAATAGTAAGGGAATCTAGATTGAAAATAGAGGGGTGAAAGGAAATCTCATTCTTATACATATCGATATAGGCATAAAAATTTAATCATAAATAAACATATGCAGTGAAATTAAATAAATATACACTTAAATTTTCTCGAGACATTAGGCAAAGATGTATATGTGATCAAATTGCAGTTTAAAACATAGATCTAATAAAAATTTTGCCTATTTAGAGACTTGTGACTTTAAGCATGCCAATCCCTGTATGAACGCACCATTGGTCGATTACTACAATCTTTGCTTGAGGCCAAAAGTAGTCCAAATGTTCTGCCTCTAATGGTGATCTACACAGATGGCTATTGGAGCCTTTATGAGGTCTGTTGGTTCTCCAATGCTAGCTAGAAGGCTTGTTAAGCCTTAACCAAAAGATATACAACCAATAAGTATAGATTTGATGTGATCCATGAACAATTCTTTTACCTATTATGCTAAAAAAAAGGAGAAATAGCTTTGGAAGGAAGTAGTTGTTTTTCACATATGCCAATAAATGGATCCAAAAATTATAATTATTAATCTTGGTTGATTCCACTAAGACAAAAAACTATCTTTCGTTGTGATCAAAAACACTTTTTGACCATCTATAATGCAAAAACACTTTTTGACCACCTATAATGCAAATCAACAAAATCAGGCTTAGGGAAGCATAAATTTTAGGATTTGGCTAATTTCACAACTTTTGTGAAAAAATTAATCTTTCAATGCTAGAAAACTATTTTTTACCTTCATTGTGTCAAAAACGATTCAAGAACACTCAAAAAAGCATGAAGTGCCAAAAGAGCTTAAAGAGGCATAGGTTTATGTCAAAACCGCTTTGGGAAGTCTAAAGTTGGTGCCTAGGGTTTTCTTATCCTCTTTGGTCAGCCAAAAAGCCTTAATAACATACTTAAATACACCTTAGGCTAGGTTAGGCTTGACTAATGGGTCAATAGAGCCCATTACTAACATGCACAAAAGGTGGCCCCATTTTAAAGTGTTTTCCTGGAGCTTAATTAAAATTAATTTTAATTAGCTTGTCCAAGATTGGGCCTTAGTAATAACTTATTAATATTGTAGCCTAATAGCAAATCAAAGATAGCTATTCCATGCACCAAGCCCATTAGCAAGCCCATCTTATAGTAGTTCACAACTAAACTCTCTTGACTTGATAATTAAAACTTTTGGCCAATCCCTAAACACAATTTTCTAACTTAGGTAAAATATTTTTACTTCATGTAAATAATATTAAATAACTAATTAAATAATTATCAAATAATTATTTAATTTTTCAAACACAATTATTTGGCCTTATTTAATAATATCCCTAAAACCATGTATATAAATAGACATTATCTTAATAAGGCATTCTTATCTTTATTGCTATATTAAGGCACCTATAATTAGATTTCATAAATCTAATTTATGTTTTAAATTATTCTTAATTGAAATTATTTATTTAATGCTTTCTAATTATACCTTTGTTTAATTAAGTCTTGCTTAATTAAATCTCAGTTTTAATCCAATAAATCATCTTATTATGTGTAACACACTAGGCTTCCATCATAATAGCAATAAAAATCATTACCTAATTAAGTGTTTACATTTATGGGCCAAGATTTGCCATTAGCAATGCATCATAGCCACATGATATGTAGGAAAGTTAATATGACCTCTTAAGAAACCTTTTTATTACTAGTCTCTTAGTGTACTTCGGTCCTTTCACTATATATCCTCAAAAAACCACGAGCATGGTGTAGTGTTTGCTCATGTATCAATCTATATTAGTTCTTGCAATTTTTAGTTAATCTCATGAATTCATCGAAACAATTTCTCTTAAATTTATCATGAATTGGCCAACGATTTTATCAAGTTAACCAAAGCCAAAAACAAATGAGATGTCTCTAATGTCACTGGGAGTAGTGAATCCTCTCTAAATCACTCATCCAACTTTGTTTGGTTCATGTCATATCCAAAAGCACCCTACAATAAGCATCCATTTATTGTGGACTTGTTCATGATATAATGAAAGCAAGATACTCCCCATACAAGATAATTGATATCATAAGTGTGAGAACTAATATATATGATTAGCACATGAGAACATATTCCATAGACACTTAAGTGATTTGTACCAAATGGAGTTCTCATACAGGCCAAGCAAGCACTCATATTTTATCCCCAAGTATCTCTATACTTCAACTTCTATGAGATTAAAGAGTTTCATGTATCAGATGCATGAAAGCTTAGTATGTGCTAGTCTTTGTGCATTGCTAATGCCCCGTGTTGACAATATGATAACTAAAAATGTTTTTTGAAACATTATTTTGATCATAAAATCTCATCATCGTAACCCATTACTAACTTTGGAAGGCTATTGTGTTTCATAGACTTCATCCAATTAAAGTTTGCATTATCGTCAATTATTGTAAACACTTACTTTTGTTCCGCCCTCTTTCCTTGGTAGTTTAGAAAAATCCCAAGACCAAGAACTTAGCTACCACCTAGAAAGGGTAAACTTTCTTCAAGTGGATGGGACATTTTTAAGACATTTTTAGTCCTGCTAAAATGGCCACAGGTGCATGTGATAGAAAAAGTGCTATTTTAAAGGTCATAGAAATCAAATCTTAAATTAAAAAGTTGTATATCAAGGTAAAAAATTAACTTTTTTTTTTTAAATTTTGAAATTTATTTCTGTAGATGGTATCACGGTCAAATTTTTCATTTTTTAAAATTTTTTAAGAATTTTTCATAAAATTTGGGAAATTAATCATTCTATATTTTTATTGATACTCGTATAATATTTATGTCAATACGCACTGCAAAAAACCAAAACAATTCAAGAAAAAAATCGGTATTGGCATTTTATAGTATGAGGTGTCAAATTGACAAATTTATTAATTAGTTTTGAATTTTTTACTATACCATGAGTCTCTACTCGCAAATTTTTTTAATAAAACTTGCTTCAAAATTCAAGTTTTCATTTTTATTATTTTTTATAAATTAATAAATAATGTGGTTGAATTCAGTCCATTTTTTTATAAATTTTGAACATGTTTTTCGAATTTTCCCATTTCTAGAATATGAGATTTTCTGTTTTGTAAATTTTTTTGAGAGAATTTTTCTAAATTTATTATTTTTAAAATTCTTTAGATATCTTCATTAAATTCATGTTAAATCAATTTTTAAAAATTTAATTTATTTTATGAGTTTTGCATTTTTTTCAAATAATAATTTTCCTTTGTAAAGTTTTTTCTCGTAAATTTTTACGAGTTTTAAACTTTTAATTGCTTTTTTCTCATCTTTAAAAGCTCTTTAAAATATTTTATGAGTAAATCTTATATTTATTATTTTTTGCAAGATTTTTTTAATGGGCCTAAAACTTGTAAATTTGACTAATGGGCCTAATAAGGCCATTTATTTCTCAACAAGCCTAAGAAAGCCCTTTTTTGGTTTCCCACCAAGCCCATTTCATTCTTTACAAGACCAACAAGCCTAATTCTGCTCATTTCCATAAAGCCTATTAACTTTCCAAGAAGGCCCAATTAGGCTTATTTTGATTTTTAATAAGGCCCAATAATTTTTTTCTCTTTCTAAAATTTTTATTAATTCTTATTGGATCCAAATATTTATATGGATATTTAATTGGGCCTTTTACATTTTTAACTTTGCAATTAAGATTGTCAATTTATAGCTTTTTATTTCTTACAATTTAGTTCTTTTGCTTTAATTTTTCATTCTTTTTTGTAAAATTTGCCATTATAATTTTATTTATTCATACATTTGCAAGAATTTGCATATATGCATTTATTTTTCAGAATTTGATAGTTTGGTTACATGATAATTAATTTAATTGGGATTGAATTTCATATCTAACTATAATATTATCTAAATTCGATTTTTTTAGGAAAAATTTCTAAAAGATGATGTTATGCGTGATGTCATGCATGATAGGTCATATAAAATGACAAATATATTTAATTGAAGCTTATCAAAAGCCAAAAAAAAAATCTAGAAAAGTAAAAGAAAAAAATCAACAAAATAAAAAAAAATAAAAACTATATGACCATTCGGTCAAGAGGTTTTCTTGGACATTTTGATTGAATCCTTTCCCTTATTAATAGGGGAGGAAGTTTTAATATGGAGTTTATCCATAAGTAAACACCACAAAAAAAACATAGTTTTTTTTTTTTTTAAGTTTTTCAAGCTTTTTAGGTAAATTCAGTGGAAAAACTTTTGATTTTAGTTGATTTCATGGATGTTTCATCCTTTTAGTGAGCTTTTTGAATACTTGAGCTCATGGATTTTGATCTATATTGAAAGGCCACGTATGAGAGCTACAATCAAAGTTTCTTTATTTTGTTGTTAAATTTGACTTTTCCCAAAAATAGTTTGATTTTCATCAAATTAATTCATGTTTATTGATAGAAATAATGTAATTTTCATATATATATATATATAGTTTTATGCTATTTTCTTTCATGTTTTCATGTTGATTGTTAATAAAGATGCTGATATATTCATGATTTTATACATGTTTAAGCTTGGTTGAAATTTTATGACATGTATTTATGTTGATATATATAAAATGACATGTATTTATGTTGATATCTATAAAATTATGTGTGGAGAAGATTGTTTTTGCTTGCTATGATACTTGGCTGAATGTGATGATATGAATGAAATAAATTTGTACGCTTGAATTTATGATATTTTTGAATACTTTATTATATTTAAACTTACAGGGATTATAAATAATTTTTTCAAAAATTTTGAAGGCCTTGAAAATATTCCAAGCTTGGCCAAATTTGGAGTTGATGATTTTGTGATGTTTTGATTGTTTTAAGATTATTTTATAATTATGGAAAACATAGGGACTAAATCGTAAAAATAAAAATTTTTGTTCTAAAGCCATCCATGCTTGGCCAAATCTGTGCAGAGAACTCTAAGGGTGTTTTTCTTATATCTTAACATGTTTAAATGTGTATTACACATTTTAAACCTTTTTGGGACGTTTTTGCAATTGTTGAAATTTAAGGACATGTTTACAAAAGGCAAGAAAAATTGTTCCAAGGCCAAAGGTGTTTGGCCAAATGCTTTTGGTGATGTTTGGAATGTTTTCCATGTTAGTTTTATTGTATGTGATGTTTGATTTTGTATTTTATTCCACTAGGGACCTTTTTGTAATTTTTTAAAGTTTACATACTTATTTTGCAAAAAGGTAAAAAATGGTTCCAAGGCCAAGACTGTTTGGCTAAACCTTTCATGTGATTTATTGTGTGTTTTTCATGTTGATTTCAATTTGTTTTATATTGTTTTGTCATGCATATATTGCCACAACGCACCCCGGAGGTGGATCCTCGCGGATCTATGGGTGCGTACAATGTAAAATATTTTCCTAACTTAGAAATGTCTTCTTGACTGAGACTTTTCCTTGGCAAGGTGATGAGAACGAGAATATACAGATTCTCAACTTATGGTATAGTGAAAGGGACCATAAGATGAATCGTTTATCTTATTGGTCTAGGATGACCATCACGAAATGGCCAACGCTTAGAGTCGCCACCGATCATTTAGGGCTAGGCATGATCGGATACCTATTGAAACCTATGTTTTGAGTTATGAAACTCAAAATATCGATCCTACGGTCTACGTAGTGCAAAGATTCATTGTTGGGTTTGGGAGTTGGTTGCACACGATAAGGTACGAACCTCTTCGCGATGCCCAAAATCGATACCTTACTAGCTATGTCTTATCTCGATTTTGATTCTTTCAATCTTAACTTGTCATTATTTTGATATAACCCTTTTTTAATACATGAATCTTATAGAAATGCAAATCCTGGTTTTGATAAAAAAAGATATAATCTTGTTTACACCCCGAAGAGATGGGGAATATAGAGATTTTCAATAAAAGGACCTCTAGATTTTACTTTGAAAATGGAATGTTCCACTTTAGGCACTGGAGAGATACCCGCGCAGAATATTACCTTTAATTTTATTTGAAATGTTTTGAAAACATGAATGCATATAATCATCACAAAGAAATCATGTTAGTAAGGCAATAAATAGAGTAACATAACATGGATCATTCAATGCAATGATAAAGAAAATAGGTGGACTATTGAATTTATCTCGTAATTGTTATTGATTATTTAAGAATAACAGAATCGATAATTTTTTATATGCATCTGGTTTTCTATATTAAATGAGGTTCATTTGACATATTCATGGGAGTCCAAGAAAAGAAAAAAATTAATTGTAATTGAAAGACAGGGTTGGAGTATCCCTTTGGAAAGGTAGGATTGGAGTATCCCTGTGGATAACAAATAATTTTGACAAAAGAGGTTTCTTTTAATCTTGACAATTTTGAAAAGTGGGGTTGAAGTATCCCCTTGAAAGGTCAAGGTTAGAGTATCCCCAAAAGTGACATGTCTGATACTCTTTAGAGAAGTCGAGTTAGAAAACTTAAGTTGACAAAACTTTGTGATTTATGAAATGTGTGATCATTTCGACAACTTTTGGCAAAAGAAATTATTGTGAATGAGGATGGTAAAGATGTAAAATGTGTTTGTGCCTTGATACGAGCCAATGGGAGGTCAAAGCATGTTCTTAAGTCTGATCGAGTTGGTATGGAGACATTCGAATGTCTCGAGACGAAACTCAGGAAAACAACTCACTTTTGACCATAACCAAAAACAAGCGACGGCATCGTGCTATCCTACTTCCCGAATTTATTCTAATGGGTTTGAAGGGTTTGGAGGGTGGACAAGACACTGCTAGAAAGCTAACTCCATGAGGGTCAATCTAAAAATATTCCCAATATCCCAAGAAATCACTTTTCGAGGGAATAAATTTTCAAATTCAGACTGATTAAGCTGCTGGCAGAGCATATGAGAAATAAGGTGTGTCAAGATTTGAAAAACCACCTTGGATTCATTTGGTATCGAAAAGTTACAAGCGATACCTTTCTGAAAAGGGAATTTCTTGAATTTTTAGGAAAAATGTTTGAACAATTTGGAAAAATTATTTAGTGGGCCTGAACGGCCCAACCAGAATACATGTTTGGATTCCAGAGGTTTCAAACAGTTTAGACTTGAAAAATCTTAACATTCTCATCCGGACTGATTCGGGGGTGAATAAAACATCATTTTAAAGATAATTCGACATTCTTTGAGAGATAAATATCAAAAAATTCATGAAAAATTGTTTAGCAATTTAAAATAATTTTTCAATTTGTAACAGTTGTGCTGCCAGCAGAGGATAAAGCAAAGCAATGGGTATCTCTTATTTTTTTATGTCTACAGGTCCAAACTCAAGTCGTTGATATTCGAACATCTATAACTGAAGGGAAAGAGTGGCATGAGCATCACGAACTCTTTTGCACAGCCCCGAAGTAGTTTGGGATAATGAAACAGCCCATTAATCATACCACTCAAGGTTTTGACTCAAAAACAAGGCACGAACATTTCAAAATGAGTTCAAAGCCATTTTTGTTGGAAAATCAGAAGATTTAAGCTCGTTTAACCAAGATTACAAATTCAGAAAACTTAATTTTCCCCAAGACATTTTGCTAACTTTAAGGAATATGCTAAGTCTATGCTAATCCTCATTGGTTAAGGTTAACATGCTTGGCTTAGGGGGTTTTGAAAATCAGTTTTGACAGCCATTAAACATGCATTTTGACAAGGAGAAGACAACAAACATACAAGGGGATGGCACATAACATGAATGGGGATGCTAACTTTACCAATGGTTTAGACAAAGAAAATGTTATGCATTGTGACAAGAAAACGCTATGGATGCCGAAAATGACAATGATTCATGCAAGCTAATGTGTAAAGTGCTTGAAATGTGCTAGGCTAATGATTCATACATGGATTAAGGATAACAAGATGCATGAATATGGCATAAAATGCATGAGGAAGAGATATCAAACTAATGAGGTTGAAATAAGGCATTTTGGCGCATCAAAGGGGCATTAAGGCATCCAAATCTTATACTACCACAACCAAAAGCCACAATAATGCATGATAATCCTAAGAGGGTGGTGGAAATATGGAGAGCTCACTAAAATGATGGAGATGCTGAAATACAGAAAATGAAAGTGATAAGGTGAGAAGTTATACCAACAAAACTTCACTTTTTGGCCAAACAATTGGAGCAGTAGAGAAGGTTTGAATTTTCCTCTTGTCCTTGTTGTTAATAAGCAAAAAAAAAAGGAGAAAAATAATGAGATTTTGGTTCTAGTATGGATGAGGGTGATTTTCAGAATGTGTAGTGATTGAAAGTAAGTGTTTTGGGGCTGTTTTTAGGTGATGGGTGAAGAGCTACGGGATTCTAGTTTTCTTGGTGTGGGAAAGTGTTTTAGAAGTGTAAATGACCTGGAATCTCACCTCTTTTAGCTGAGATAGAAGTGGTCCATTTATACGAGCATTTTGGAGCCAAATTGGATATCTTTTTGGCCATTTCTCAAGGAGGACAAAGTGATGTCAGCATGGTGGCTATAGAGTGGCTGTATCGATGCATGTTTTGGTCTTGGCATGGCCCAGTATCGATACATGAGGTCCTGTATCGATACAGAGGCTCATGTATCAATACATCTACATGTTGTATCGATACAAACATGGACATTTCAAAATTTTGGATCGTTGGGCACTATATCGATAATTGAGAACCATGTATCGATACATTCAAGCAAAATTATGAATTTTCTCATATATTTTGTCCCCGACCACCTTGAACTACATAATTTGATGCCACACCTTTGTATTTACCTTTGATATGATCCCTAAGCTTTCTTGACCTCCTCAAAATACTTTTTCGCTAGGCAATCATCGCCCCCTTTCATGTCAATGCTCCAGATTGCTACAAATTAGCCCGGACAAAATAAGGTGTCTACATATATCATGTAGGGACAATTTGTAAACTCGTAAAAACTTGGTTTCTATTAGAAAACCCTCGTACTAAAGGATCAAAAGGGTTTTTTCCCTTGTTAAATTACCCATGTAGGGTATTTTGGTCATTTAGGAATATTTCAAGCATTTTTAGCCATTTAGGGGTTAAAATATAATTTTGAGAAACTTCAAGACCTATAAGCAGATTTCGCATTTTAAGTCAATTTTGATGCATAGATAACCCACCTAGGGTATGATTGTTATTTTATACTATTTTAGAGCTCTTTAAGTTATCGAGATACTTTTATGTTGAAGGTATACCTTAAGATATTTTAATAATTTATCTTAGAACAAAGTCCTATATGCTCATTAGGATACTTTTAAGTCGAAAATTCACATAATAATAGGTTTATTTATTTATGACATCGAGTCTTTTAAGGTTACAGGGATACTTCTATGTTGAAGGTAGACCTAAAGGATAGTTTCATACTATACCTTAGAATCAGGTCCTTCAGAGTCACGGTGGTACTTTTATGATGAAGGTATACTTTAAGGGTACTTATGATAGGTTTTTATTATTAATAAAAAATATGAAAATTTTTAAAAATCAAGGTAATTTCCTCGAGTTTAAATAATCCATAGGTGTGCATGCCAAAATACGGAGTTCACCTAATCAATTATTTTAAATAAAGAGACACCTCTTTTCAAAGAGAGAAAATTGGAATTTTTCATGGATTTTTGTAAAAATAAAACCTTTCATATTCCTCCTGCTCTTTGTTGGGGTGTGAAAGATATTTTAATCTTTAAAACCTTTCATGTTCTTCTGGCTCTCTGTGGGGTGTGAAAGAGAATATGATAAAACCTTTCATGTTCCTTCGATTTTCTAGTAGGGTAAGAGATTTTTATTTTCAAAAATATTAAAACTTCAATTTTCTTAGAACAAAATAATAAAATTGCTTTATAAAATTTTATTTTGATATATTGGAATTATAATTAAATACCAAATATTGAAATATCCACAACATCTTCTGAATATACCTTCAAATCGAGGTTCAGATTGACTCTCTTATCTAAAAAGAAATACAAATGTTGGCAACATTTTCTGAAAATGCTGTCAACTTCAAAAAAAGCACACCTTCAAAACAAAAAGACATCATAAGGAATATTGTCAAGAATACCTATAAATTCGACATAGTGAATTCATCATATGTGTTCTCCATAAATTATTGTGAAATTCATATTAATTCAGTCTGTGCAAATCCAATTTATTTTATGAGTTTTACATTTTTTTCACATATAACAATTTTTTTCGATAAGGGTTTTTCTTGTAAACTTTTACAAGTTTCTTATTTTTTCTTGTAAATTAAAAATTGTTTTTATTATTAGATTAAATTAAATTGATCATATGAAATTTTGTTATAAGTACATAATTTTTCAATTTTTACAATTTAATCCTTTTAAATAATTTTTATAGTATAATTTTACGTATTATATAAATATCTTCCAGACCATAATGATGTCATGGATGACATATCCACCAAAAGACAAAAAGGCATTAATTTTAAATCAAATCAAATTAAGAACAATAATAACATATATAATAAATAATAATAATTAAAAAATGAAAAGAATTGGCGGAATTGTTTAGAAAACTTTCGGCCAAGGCATTTTCTTTTATGCCTTGGCCGATTCTTTCCATTCAATAAGAGGAGAAAAAAAATCTCATAGAAGTTTTTGGAGAAAAAAAACACTAAAAAACACATGTTTCACATAGTTTTCATGTTTTTTCTTAAGGTATAAACACTTGTTTTCTTTAGATTTCTTTAGTTTTCTTCATTTTGATTCATATTCATCCTTATTCATAAGTCAAAATCGTATTAAGGTTCATGGATTTTCATCCATGTTGAAAGGCTAAACATGGTGACTTTAAAAATTTTTTGTATTTCTTGTTATTTTTGGTTTTTTTAAGTTAAATCTTGTTTTTTAATGGAATTTTATTTTTGCTATTATGATTTTGATTTTGTTGTATTATGTTGATGTTTAAATTATTTCTTTCGTGTTGTCTTGATGTTAATATGTTGATTACTACGTTAGTATATTTATTTTGTGATTTTACTTTGATTTAGGTTTAATAATAATTATTTATGCTTATTTCATGATTTTTTATATCAAAACATGTTTATCTTTGATGTTTTTCACCTTGGCCGAATCTGATTAGAGTTGATGATGATGATTTTGTGCTTATTTTTATCTTGAATAAACATACTCAATGCAGCTCTTTTTGGAGACAAAGCAAGGGCATTATGGGATATTCCCTCATGTGCTAGGAGACAACTCCAGGCATTACGCTCAGCTGCCCTTATTGCCATTGGTTTGGTCATGCCGAGTTATGGTGCAAAAAGGCTGTGATTGCCTGTAACTAGAGAAAAGCCAGACATACCCTTTAACAAGCCATATATTTCAGGAATATGACCATTTTCATTGGCTATTTGGGCTTTCAATTTTTGTTTAAGTCCAATAACGAGCCTATATTTGAGGCTTGATATGAATTATGATGATTTTTGGTATAGGAAACATGTTTTAGTCAGATTCTTAAAAGCTGAAAAATGGCTTAAACTGGGCAAAAATGCCTTAGTGTATCGATACAAAACATGAGTGTCGATACACAAGGCAATTTTTACCCATGAATGTCAATATAATGAAGTGTGTATTGATACCAAAAGCAAAAATTATTTGTCTCGACACTTAGGGCCTTGTATCGATGCCCCATGGATTTGTATCGATACTATTGCTTGTGTATCAATACATCTCACCAAATATTGCAACTTTAGCTACTGTCAAGGCTTGTATTGATACAAACATACTAAATATTGATACCATACCTTATAAATGATACCAAACCCTTTTGTATCGATACTACACATGAAATTTTGAATTTTTGGTGGCATGAAAGCTTTATATCAATACTTATGCACCAATGTTATTTGTATGTACTTTAGGCCCTTTGAATACCTCACATTGGTCGCAAACAGTGAAAAACTGACCTGTGCTCATTTAAAATGACTTTAGTGACACCCTGAATAGTGACTTTTGATGCCTTATTTTTAATTTTCCTTTAATATGACCTATAGGCATTTTAGGCCTTCCTAAAAAAATTTTTCGCCTAGCATCATGTAACCTAATAGTGCTTAGCGACACGGCACTTGGTAGTTGTCCCCATTTTATATTTTTATTTTTTTGATTCTATCATGTTTTGATTATGTCTTGGGATGCTAGAAATTTGCCTGGACAAAGTAAAGTGTCTACAGAGGCAAGTAAAGTTGAGGGAGAGGATGTAGGCAATTGAGACCAAACCATTCTAAATACTTGAGTTTCCTTCTTTTTCCCTAACTCTTTAATTGATTTTATTTATTCACTAACATTGCTTTCCAAAGCATATAGCTTAGATTTTTTAATCTTATTTATCAAAGTTTTAATTTGCCAAAGTTATTGAGAAACCAATTCACCCTTTCTTGATTCCATTCACCCCTAAAAGGTCTAATAATTGGTATTAAAGCTTGGTCTTATTTTTGAAGGTTTAATTGCCTCAAGCAACATAAAATGCTAAGAAATTTTCGAAATGGTGATATGGACTGTGCCAAGAAGGATATTCCATTACAAGTATTCCACTTTTAAGTGGTCAAAACTATTTTCATTGGAGAATAAGAATTAAGTTCTTTACCCAAGCATATAATTATGGTGTTTAGAGAATCATCATAAATGGTCCTTTGGAAGTACCTAAGAAGGAAGATAAATTGGATGTAGATGATACAAGAAAGGCTTAACTCAATTCTGAGGCTACTCACACTCTCCTTTATGCATTAAGTCAAAGTGATTACGATAAAGTTTCCTAGTGTGAAAATGCCAAAGAAATGTGGTAAAATTAGAAAAACTTTATAAAGAAAGAAGAAAGAAGAAAGAAGAAGTTGAAAAGAAGCTTTGTGAAAACCTCTTCTCAAATCCAAATGTGTTTTTTTTTTAGTGGCTTTTGAAGAGCTTGAGGTATCATCTAGCACTTACTATTCAAATTCATAGTCTTTTGATGAATTGCAAAATGTTTATGATGAGTTTGCTGTGGAATTTGGAGCAATGTAAAAAAGAAACCTAAAAGGTTGAAAAATGAAAAACATATTAATTTTGAAAAATCCTTTCAAGTTAGTATGACCAATGCACACATTGCAGTTATCATGGTCATACCTTATATACTTGTCCTATCAAGAAAATGATTCAATATAAAGTTAGGAAAGTATAGGTACAAAAAGGTACAAGGACTTAGTAACTAAATTTTAAAGACTTAAAGCAATTTGGGTTCCAAAATGCAAGTGAAAATCTTTCATAGGTATGTTGGAGCAATGAGGAGTAAAGTAATACAAATGGATGCTCTAGACATAGAAGGAAGTGTGATGGATAACTTCTACATTTTAAGCTTGTTTTTATCATATAAGGTTACTATTCATGATATATATATATATATGTTAGCTTATTTTGCTTTATTGAAAAATATTTTTTAATATTATTTTGATGCAAAATGATTACATATCTTGCATTTTGAATATGTATGAGCTTATTGGAAAATGCATTTGAAGATTATGTGTTTAATTGTATATACATTTGATGTTTAGGTGCTTAATGATGATTTGTTTAATTAATTTAGGAAATGATGACATGAAGCATAAAATTAAGCATGATTTTATAAAAGGTTAATTTTAATGTTTTCATGTTTTTGAGTATTAATCAAGCTTTATTGGATGAGTGAATTATATGCATATCCTTAAGGGGAGCATATGAAGCTTGCATATACGATTTTATGCCCTAAAACATGCTAGCAAGTTCTTAGGACTTTTTAATGCTTTATATTAAATTGCACCTTTGTAAGGCTTAGGATGTTTAATCATGTTGTTTGCTCTTATTTTATGGCTTAAACAAGTTTGGAATACATTGAACATGTTTATAAACATGTGCGTACATAGTTTAAATGAAAATTTCTTATTTCAACTTTTAGGTGCATATTGCTTGAAATTAAGTTATGTATGTGACCAAATACATAAAATCATTCAAACTTGATTAAATTTAAACTTTTGATCGTTCAAATGAGTTTTAAATATTTAAAATCAAAAGTTTGCATTAGAACTTTAAATCATGGGTTTTGGAAAGCAAAATTGCAAGTTTTTCTAAGCATTTTTTGAAAAAAAAAATTGAGGCATGTATCGATACAAAGAACAAAAACCTAGAAAAACCCAGAGCGTCTTGATACAACACTATTTGTACTGATACAACACTATTTGTACTGATACATACCAACCATGTATTGATACATGTAGACCATTTTGGCTAATTTCGTGCTATTTTGATTCTAAAATGCAAAATTGGTTTATTTTAATGGGTTTTCAATTAAAATGCTTTATTTTTGTAATCCCTAAACCTTAGAGAACATCATGTCATAGCCCATCTCATGCTTAAATATCATCTTTGATTAATTGATGAGTGTTTCACAAATCAAATGCATGATTTAATGATTAAGTGCTTATATTGCCTTATAATGCTAAAAAATAGAAAATTTTCTATGCATCATTATTTTTGTGCCTTAATAAACATATCTTCTTGCATAGTGATAAGTCGGTACCATATATGCTTAATGACTTCCATTTATTAACATTTGGTATCATTTGTTTTAATATCTCATTAAGCTCATTGAACATCTTTTTTGAAAAACTCATGAGCTTATTGAATATTTTCTTATATATATATATATACATATATATAAATGACAATTGAATCTTGGTACTACTAATTCTCATCTTTTGCCAATAATTTTTTTTAGTTTATAAGGTTCATGAAGATAGAGCAAATCTATAAAAATGAACACTTGCATGACAAAAGAAAGCAAATCAAGCATACTAATCTTATCTGAATCAAGCCTAGACCTTCATAAGATTGCTCAGCATTTATATCATGAACCCAAAGTCAAAGTTAGCATTTCAACAAACCTTAGTAAGGTTGATGTATCTACTAAATTAATGCTTTTAAATCATTATACCTTAGCATTATGTTTAGTAACATGCATGAGTTAATTATATACAATTGGTAATGATTGCTAAACATAAATATTTGAGCATGACCTTAAGTTAAGTATTTTATATATTTTGTTTTGACACTTGTTTTTACTAGTCGATACACTAAGACATAATTATGTCTTAGCTTATGGATTAAAATGAAAACAACTTTATGCATGTTCATTGATTGAATTAGTGCTCAAATGATCTTATTAATCATAAATGAACAAATAATTTTCTAACTTGTGGAAGTTTGCTATGTTTTTCTTGAAAAGTTCTTTAACTTTCCATGTGGTTACTTGAATGATTATGAGTAGTGTGCCTATGTACTAAAAATTCAAAAATTGGTGTCTATTATGCATATAGACAACAAATCGGATCAATAATTCTTGATATCCTTTATCAATTAGTTTGGCTTTAACACTCATAATCTCAAATATGTGTAAAAGTCTAAATATGAAATACATAAATAGTAATATTTTGTACCAATGAAGGCAATGTATCAATATACAACATAATGTGTTGATACAGTCTAACGATAATAAATAAGAATCACTCAAATGAAGCCTCCAATGACTATATTACTCCACCAAACATTCCCAATGGCCATATTCATGATCATGATTATAAATAAGCCTCTCTAACACCTCCAACAAAATGATGAACCAAAACGTTAAGCATAGAGTCATATTTTTCATATATTTCATATTTTTAAGCAGTTCCTTTGATATGGGATTAATTCTTCCTATCCATTCTTGTATTCTTTATATTCTATCTTTAGAATTATAACCCTTTGTGCTTAAACTCTTGTAAACATCTAGCCTTCAATGGTTTCATTATTTACTCAAAATTTTTGAAAAGAAGGGGTTCCTACTCAGCCACAAAAGGTAGTTAAGGATTCTATCTTAGCTATAAAAGATAGGGAGTGTAAAGGTTATACCTTGTCCTTGAAAGGTAGATAATTCAAGTTAGTGAATTAGGGAAATCCAAGGCTAGTGAGGTTGAGGTAGAGGATGTAGGCAATTGAGGCTAAACCTTTCTAAATACTTGAGTTTGCCTCTTTTTCCCTTGCTCATTAACTACTTTTATTTATTCACTAACATTGCTCCCCAAAGCATATAGCTTAGATTTCTTAATCTTATTTATCAAAGTTTTAATTTTTCAAAGTTTTTGAGAAATCAGTTCACCACTTTTTTATTTCATTCACCACTAAATAGTTTAACAGCTTTCAAGGGCAAAGTTTACCCTTTACAACTCCCTATCTTTCAACAACAAGATAGCAACATCTAACCCCTATCTTTTGTGGCTAAGAACTCTTTCACACTATTTTTAAAGGCTAACTAGTAACCCATCCCCTTTATACAAGGATTGTTGTGTAAACAAATAAAACCTCTAAAAGCTAAGTGTTTGCAAGAGTTTAGGCTCCAAGGATGATGATCCTAAAGATAAAATTACAATGAATACAAGAATGATATGAAGAATTAGTCCTTTACAAAATTGAACTAATAAAAAGGATTAAATAGATGAAAGATTTGGCTATGTGCTCATGCTCTTCTTAATTCTTGTTTCTAAGAGTGTTAAAGAAAGCCTTTTATAGCTAGGAAGTGGTTAGCCATTAGGACTTGATGGGAATGCAATAAAGTGATTGGAAGCTTTATTAATTTGATTTTAATTCATTCCTGTGATGATGTATTGATACAATTATCATGGTTATTGATACATTACATTTAAACATACAAAAAATATGACCATTGAGCATTATATTGATACAAATCAATAATGTGTCGATGCATTCCTTATTGTATCGATATAATGGCTAAGTGTATCGATACAAAAAAGGGTTTTAACTTAGTTTAGCTACTGCCTAGCATTGTATCAATACATACATTTAGGGTATCGATACATTCATATGAAAATCAACTTTAAAATGCTTTTCATGACTTTAAAGCTTTCAAAACTTATCTAAAAATTGTTTTAAACTAAAGTATGCATTAAAAACACATTTTGAGTAAGTTAAAAGGTTAGAAACATTGTAGTATTTTTCAAAGTATATTCAAAATAATTTAAGAAAAAATATTAAGTTGAATATATTCAATTATAGGCTAATTAAGCTTAAGTTTTTATTATATCAAAACCAATATTAATTCCAAGCTAATATAGCTAACAAATGAGATTAGGCTTATGCCGTAGCATAATTTATGCTTTAAAGGCTAAGCTTGGAGCCATGACCTTTTTTTTTTTTTTGTTTAAATTTCATTGAAATCATGTTGTCAAAGATCAAATGTTTTAAATCATATTCTTATGTGTTAAATAGTTTTAATATTGATGGATCTCATGGCTCATATATGATTTGCTTGTGTTTAGTCTTTTTGCACATTTAGTTTACGATTTCTCCTCAATATTAAGATGTTGGGAATTAGTGTTGTGCATTGAGCTTGGTATTAACTAAGGTGATGTTAACATGCAATCATGTTTAGCTTCATGAAAAGTGAGATTTTTTTTAGGTTATTTTTTAAATAGCTAAACCTTTAAGGGTCAAAAATGTATTTTTTCTTGTAATTTTTACGCCATTTAAGGGTTGTTTCCATTCATGGCAGAACCTATAAGGGTTGTTTCATAATTTTTCCAAAATTTTCAAACCCATTAAGGGGTGTTTTTTAGCTTAGCCAAAACCTATACGGGTAAAATGCAATTTCCACATTTTTAAGGCCATTTAGGGTTTTTTTTTTTAGATTGGTCAAACCTTAGGGACTATTTTCTAATTTTTTCAAAATTTTTAAACTTATCTACGAGCATTTATATGCCTAGGTGGAATAGGTAGTGGCTAGGAAATATACTTTTTCATCTTTTAGGCATTTTAAGGCCATTTAGTAAATTTAAAAACCTTAGGTACTAAGTTAAAAAAAATTTTGAAGCCTATCATGCTTGGCTAAGCACTATATGGCACATTTGCAATGCTTTCAACGCATTTGAATTTCATTTAAAGGTCATTTCACGCATTTTAAATCATATAGCGACCATTTTGCAAACTTGAAAAAGTTGGTGGCCTTTTAGTAAAATCTTGGATTTCAGGGTTGTTTAGGTAATTTCCATTACATAATTGCATGTTTAGGGCATCTTGTCATTTTAACAAATTTTCTCACCTTTTCAGGGTTAAATTGCAAATTTAGAAAGTTTAGGTCACAGTTTAAGGTTATTAACTATTTTTTGTTATTGCTGACTGAGTAATAGCTCAGTTGGTATGATGATATTGTCAAGCTCCTAAGCGTTGTGAGTTTTAAAGGACTTAATGGTGTAATATCCTCCATAGGTGAGTAATTTAGAAAGGTGTTAGGGAGTTACGATAGATTTAGAATATTAAAAAAATATTTTTTTTATTTAGGTCATATTTATCTTATGAGTTACCCATTTAGGGTATAGGAATCATTTCAATATAAAATGAGTCTTTAGGTATCACGTAAAATTTTTATGTCACATGTGTACTTTAGGGAGCACTTTAGTGATTTTACTTTAAAGCTGAGTCTTTTAGGGTTATCGGGATATTTCATGTTGAAGGTGTACTTAAGGATATGTTGATCATTTTTAGAGTCCTAAACTTAGGGTATGCCTGTCACTTTTAGAGTTCATTTGGCTCATAAGGAACTTTCATGTTGAATATGTGCTTTAAGTGACATTTTGGCCTCTTCAACCAAATCCAAATCTTTTAGGTCTAGTTTTGTACTTTTCGTAGGTCTTAGGTTGAGTCTATTTTCTTTAATTTTAGATAAAATTGGGATTTTCCAAAAATAATCGAGGTAATATCTCCAAGTTAAAAAGGTCCATATTTGTGTTTCTAGTATATAGAAGTTGCCTCATCGATTATTTTTAAGGAAATAATGCCCTCTTCGAAGCTAGTAAATCAAAACTTTTGAATTTCATGGAAATAAAACCTTTCATAGAGACATTTTAATTTTAAAAATACTTTTAAACCTGATTTATAGATGGACAAAATAAATTTTTTTTTAAGACACGAGCATTGTGATAAAGTACCGATTAGCAAAACCAAATTAAAAATCAAGATTTAAGTTAACAAATACTTAAAAGATACAAAATTTTAAGTGTCATGAAAATGGTAGATCCTTAATTGTGACCTAACCAATTCCTAAATCATATTCAAGTGATCTCCAGTATTAATGTCAATTTCAAAGTTCATTTTCAATGTTTCATAACCCTCAAAATATAAACCCCAGTAGGTGCCAATCTCACCTAGCCAAAATAAGATTGAAAGCCACTCCAAATTGAATGTCATTTTAAGATTGCTATGTAAGGTTAAGTCAGGTGAATGATTCACTTTGACAATTCAGTCCCCAACACGAACATGAAAAATTGAAACAAAAGGGATTCACCCACTTTTAAGTCTGACACCTTGGGATTCACATCCCAGCACATTGTGATAAAAACTAAAAATACAAAAAAAAAACTCATAAAGCTCTGTAACTTTTCATATCTAAAATGACTAAGACAAGTCAATTAAAAAAGTCAAAACTATAATGCTCGAGTTTTTTATTTTGTGTGTTCATGTTTCATTTATGCTATTTTTTATTTGTATTTAATGTGCTATATATTTATATAAATTTTGACACATTAGTAATTTATTTTATGAGAGTTTGACACATTTGTATAGTTGTGTCATGTTTTAATTTTTTTCTCGTGTGTTCATGTTGTATAATTATGTTGTATCTATTAATACCTAACTTTGTTCGAGCCATTTTCAAACAAACCATGCCCAATTAGAGAATTTTAGATGAAATGCACCTATCTCTCTTCCTTGACCAAATTTCTAACATGCTAAGATTTAATTGGAAGGCAATAAAATTAGACAATAAAAATCAAATATGGGGACGACTACCGGGGCCTTGTTAATGCAATACACATTGTATCAATACAATGTTGAGTTTTCCTTCTCATTTTTTTGGTTCTAGGAAAGCACCTATATTGATACAAACACTAATGTATTTAATATTGCTTAAAATTATTTTACCACAATAAGATTTTTTACCCAAGTTTTCCTATATTTCACTTTCTAATGACCTTGGATCACTTGATAACCATACAAAAGGTTTTTCACAAATAGTTTTACATTGAAACATGTGAAACTTAGGCATAAAAACCACTTATAAGGATTAAGCCATTAAAGCTTAAATGAGCTTAAGATAAATGAGTTTATTGTTGAAATCATACATGTAACTAAATGGGATCCAGTTTGGTTTTTTTTTTACTCTTTTAAGTTTAGTTCAATTGAATTTCAATGGATGGCTATTTTAGGTTAAAGTTAAAACATTTTTCTTACATAGAGCCAAAATATGGCCATTTAGAGTAAGGATTCTCTGTGAAGGCATGCAGCTAAGATTGTCCACTAAACTAAGTTGAAAACATGCTCCATTTAGAAGAGTTTTAGCCCTTGGTCAAACCATCTAACCCTGTAAAAAGATTGCTTGCAAGCAAGCTTGTGTAAATTGTCAAGTTTTCAATGAAAGTGCATGGGGATGAGAAACAGTCAGCCAAGTGATGTTTTTTATCCTAGACATCCAAAATAGAAGAGAGAGTTGGTTCTCAGCAGAAAAAACCAGATAAGAAAAAAGAAAAAGAAAAGGAGAGAAAAAAAGAAAAAAAAAGATGAAAGTTTCTTCAAATCTAATGCAAGGTTGTTTCTTTACTTGCTTTTACTTTATATTTTCTATTTTTCTCTTCATCTTGTGTGAGCTTGAAAATCCTAAGTCATGCTTAGGTGATGATTTGAGCTAAAGTTTTATGGCCGAATCTTGAGCTATGATCTCCAAATCTTTTATTTTAATTTTCTTTGATGATTTTTGTTAAAAGTTTCCTAAAAATAAGATTTCCATCAAGAACACTTGTTTTTTTAAATGTTTTAGGTTGAGTTTCTTACTTTTCATGTGGTTTTTATCAAGTAATTTCTCATGTTTCAGTCCTAGTTTTGCTATACACGTTATTCGTGTTACATATTATGTATGATTCATGCCCTTTATGACATTTTCATGCATTATAGTTATTATTTACATGTCTATGTATTTTCTATGAAAATATTATGATTTTGACAACATCACTGTAGATAATAATAAGTCCATTTATGTTCATTCCGTATTTGTATCGTTGCTGAGAAAAATTTTTATAGGCGTATTTAGGAGTGTTTAAAGCTTAAAAGGACCATATACGCATTCTCATGTATATTAAGGTCATTCTAGTGACTTGCCATGTTTTAAGACTATTTGTGCAATTTCATGCATTTTAGGGTTATTTTAGCAATTTTTGTGATTTAGGGATTATTATGTAGTTTTATGCATTTTTGCATCATTTTAGTCATTTTCCATGGTTTAGGATCATTTATCCAATTTCATGCATCCTAGGGTTATTTTAGTAATTTGCCATGTTTTAAGATCATTTATGCAATTTCATGCATTTTAGGGTCATTTAGTAAACTTTCATGATTTAGGATCGTTTATGCAATTTCATACATTTTAAGGTCATTTGGTAATTTGCAATTTCATGCATCTTAAGGTCATTTCAATAAATTTCCATGATTTAGGACCATTTATGTTAGGGTCATTTCAATAAATTCCTACAATTTAGGACCATTTATGCAATTTCATGTATCTTAGGGCCGTTTAGGGACTTTTACATAATTTTAAGTATGTTAGGGTCATTTAGGTTTTTTTCCATGACTTAGGGCTTTTATGTTATTTCATGCCTTGTAATGTCAAGTAAGTCATTTTTATGACTTAGGTACCTTTATGTCATTTTATGCATTTAATGTCTTTTAGGCCATTTTCCATGAGCTTGGAACCTAAATACAATTATCTTATATGTTGATGTCATTTAGGCCATTTTTCATGACTTAAGGACTTTTATATCATTTCATATATTTTAATGTCATTTAGGTCATTTTCCATGATCTAGAAACTTAAATGCAATTTTCATATATTTTGATGTCATTTAGGTCATTTTCCATGATTTAGGGACTTAAGTGTAATTTTATGAATATTAGGGTCATTTTGCATGATCTAGAGACTTTCATGCAATTCTATACATTTTAGAAATATTTAAGTCATTTTCCATAACTTAGGGATTATTATGCAAAAGTCATACATTTAAATTATTGTCTATGATTTAGGGATCATTCCAAAATGTCCATTTATGTTAGGTCCATTTAGATTATTTTCTATAATCAAATGATCATTTTGTAATTTCATGCATGTACTTTGGAGTCATTTTTATGATGTTATGCTTAAAATTTAATATGCTTATAAGTTAATTATAATATAATTTTTTTTCAAAAATTTGAAGCAATATCCCCGAGTTAAAATATTCTATAGGTGTTGCTTCCGATATATGAAAGTCACCTCCTCAATTATTTTATACAAAAAAATATACTCTTTAAACAAGTAAATCAAAATTTCCAATTTTCCAAAAATAAAACTTTCATGTTCCTCCTAGTTCTTCAAGGGATACAAAAATATTTTGATTTTCAAAATTTATTAAAACCCGATTTACCTTTAACTGGAAAAAACAATATCAATTTCAAATAATTTCAAATGTGGGAATCATAATTAAGTATCAAAAGATTAAAATCAATTTTCATCTAAATTTAGGATAACACGTGATTTATACCATTTTACAGACATTGTGAAGAGGACATGTCTCACTCTGCATATAATCAACTTTTGAATCCTTTTCATACGAATCTTTAATTAGTACATAGACCTCGGAGCTTGTTTTTGAAGGTTTCGTAACCTTTAAAATATGAGCCTTGGTAGATGACCAATCTCACTTAGTCAAAACTAAATTAGTGGCAACTTAGAATTATTTGGTTATTTCTTAAAAACCATTTAGGGTTAATTGGACATGCAATTCATTTGACAATTAAGTCCCATCCTAATGTGAGAAAATAAAATTTATTTGTTTAAGTTTGATATGCCGGATTTGCTTTGGCATGTTACATTAGTATCCACCTTTGTCAAATATAATTGACACTATTCAAAAATCCCAATTTTGAGCCATGTATCATCTTGTTCCGGATATTTTTCATGTCATAATATTCAATGTATTATAAATTTTGACACATGAATAATACGTTATATGTAAATTTTAATATGTTGTCTATTTATGTTGTATTCATGTTATTTTTTTTTGTATTTTAATTATTTTTTATGCTATGTTTGTGATGTATAATCATATTATGTTTGAAATTTTCAGGTCTAATCTATTCAAATAAATTCCAATGTTGTGTCACATGTCGTTGTGTTTGTGTCATGTTACGTTTTTTTGTCATAACATATTTAAAATATTATATATTTATATAAATTTTAGTATATTAATAAGTTATTTTATATAAAATTTCACATGTTTGTCTATTGTGGTATTGTATGATTATATATATAGTAATATACTAACATATAGAAAAAATAAATTTTTTCAAAAGAATTTTTTACAAAAAAATTTTACTCTAACAACAACACACAAATAAAATATAATAAAAATATTTTAATTTAAAATAAATTATTGATAATTTCGGTATGCACATTTTTTAAAAATAAAAAAATAATTTTTATTTAAATCCAAATCTTAATTATCCTAACTTTGAATTTGAATTTATTCGAAACCTTAAATTAGAAATTTTTAATTTTTCCAAATAAAAAACTTAAAATTCGTGAATTTGAAAAATATAAATTTTAAGTCTAAAATATTGAAATCAAAATAAAATCCTAATTTAAGTTTTTAAAAATAACCTTAATGTCTCTTTTATCATAAAAGATATTTTTCGATTTATTTTTTATTTTTTGAAACAAAATTGTGATGCATCAATATTTGTAAAAAATTTAAGTTTATAATATTACGTAAATAAAAGTCCAAAAAATTTTCGTTTTATTTAAAATTAAAAAAAAAAAAGATTGTGAAGGTGGGAATATTTATTTATGCACATTGACCGGTCATTATTTAATAACATTGCATTAAGTTTATCATAAATATATTTATTAATGTTTGGCCCCCGAAAATAAGTGGC